>ML808772.1:351341-366866 GCA_009831015.1 Picea engelmannii
CCTTCCTTCAAGAAAAACACCATAAATTGCCAAAAATCTCCTCTCCAAACAAGTGCGCCTTCCTCAAAATAGCCAATAACCCTAATAGGGCGCAAAAATCAGACCTCACTAGGAGAGTGAGTAATGTGTTATGTCAAAATGAGTTCAAAACTCCTCAATATATATTGTATCATGACCTTTAATTAATTTAGGTCATTAAAAATAGCCGACAAGGCTACAAACCAAAATCATACTATTTTTACATTAAATTGTCAAATCAAAACCCTAACTAAGCATAAGCAAGAGGTCAAGCCCCACTGAGGGAGACGTTAGCCCCTTTTTAGGGCAAATGCAACACAAAATGACAAAATGTTGGCCCTCTTTGGGCCTCCCAATCATGCCACATGTGCTAGCTTCCCTGTCAAACTGTCACATGCTCAAGGTGATGTCAATGGCTCCTAGGTGACGTCCTAGGCCATCCAAGGGAAACGTTCCATTGGAATTGGGTCAACCCCCCCTAGGCCGGGCTCAACCAAAGTGCCCCTGATGGAAACGTCCTCTTCTTCTCCAGTGCAAGACCTCGGTCAAACACTATCCTATCTCTACCCCTGATGGGGTCCCAACAACCATCTGATGGGATCTTCAACCCCATGGAGGTCCGAACTAATCATCTCCCCATGTGTACCGGTCCACGTGGTACCTGTCTGTTGGGCATGGTCCTGCACATCAAAAACTACGCTACGCCCTCCATGGGCTCATTAGTCATAGGGATCATAGAAATGCCAATCACATTTCATCATTAATTTTATCAAACATATGCATAAAATCCCTGATATATCATTCAATAGCTCAAAGATTCTACAAAAATCTACAATACAAGGTTGAGAAAAGGACAAGATACCTTATTGGGCTAGTATCCATAAGGAAAGGAAAGTTTCCAAAGGGTTTCATCCAAGCCATGTAAACGAGGTGAAGTGGTTCAAGGGATGTCCAGACATATGGGTAGAGTGAGAGCTAGGGATGCATGATATTTCCTGTGGGTGCCTTTGTAGAAGGCGAGCTGTACCCGTCATGGATGCAAATTTTTCCAAACCCCTTTTGCCTTTATCCTTTTCTTTATTTGCTCTTTCTTCTTCTTTTTCTTTTTATTCAAGGGCTAACCAAAGGACACTACCTTAGCGTGGTGACCAGAGCTGACAATGTTACCCACAAGTACTTTCACAGTGGTGATAAGGTTGGCTTGTGATGAGACCCCCTTTCCCTTGGCCATGCAACCAAAGGTCACTGTCCTGGCATGGTAACCAGATGGTGGAAATGTCATGCTGTTAGGTACCCATGAACATAATAGGCTGGCTCGTGATGAGACACCCTATCCTCTTGATTAGGTCTTGTTTGTTATTTTTTTCGGGTCCCTCTTATTTCTTGCTGAGAAACTTTTTTATTGCCTTCTCAGGGATCTCTGGGAGAAGCATCTCGAGGTTTCATTTTTAGGGTTATCTTTTACCAGCTGCTTTTACCTTCTGGGCCTTTATCCCCTTCTTCCCATGAGATAAGGTGCAACCCCCAAAAAATATCATCCTAATGCTCGGACAAGGGGAATGGGATAGATGAGTGGGAGATAAGATGGAAAAGTGATGGTATGATGGGAGCGGACGATGGCTCTTCAGAAACCCCCCAGTGGAAAACCAAAACATATGGGTACAGGCTTGCTAGGGCACCCAGTCAATCTCCCCAAGCATGGTCAAGTGGGTTAATGTAAGATCCAAGCAATTGTCAAAAATAAAAGGAATTAGATGCATACATTTAAAGGTTATAATGATTAAAAGTGACACATACCATGATACCTAGACCAATTACCTCATGGAGCAAGAGCCTTCTCCGACACAAGACCAAGCTGATGGTGATGGATGCTGCTATTGTTGACAAGATGAATCTGATGAAAGAGGAAAAGGATGGTCCCTTCAGGGCCATGCTCAGGTCAATCCTGCTCTCGGTACTCCATGTCTAGGACCTGTGGGCCTCGAGACATGATCTCCTAGTTATCCCTAGAAATCGGGGATAACATCTGGCTCCAACTCGGGGATATGTGCTCACCATAGAGTGCATGAGAACCTCAACATCTCTGGCATAACCTGCATACCTCCTCAACTCGATAGAGGCATAAGTAACAAATATGGGGTGGTATTTCCACCCCGCATATATAGACATATATATATAACTGAAATAAAACAATCAATATGCAAATGTGGAAGCAAACTAACATGAAATGCAAATGGTATAATACACGAAAAATGCCTACTTACCTTCACTTACCTGTGAAGTCAGGTCCCCCCACCTTGGTGGGGTTTAAGGAGGTGCCCGCTGATAGGTAATGGACACCTTCTTCCTTCCAAAGTGGACAAGTAGTATGAGTTATCAACTGATTCCATTCCAACTTTGAAGGGTCTGAGCCATGACTGTGTGCTTCCTTTTACATTAGTTGGCTCTCATTTTTTAGTATCCCACATCCATACCATAACTCCCTCCTTATACTTTTTGAATTCTTGTTGGGACGGGCAGATTTGTACGTCATCTTCATTTTTCTTTAATATCTTCACTGTCCCAACTTCTTTGCTCTTGAATTCATCTAGGAGTTGTTGGTATTCTTCTTTCTTGGGCCATTCGATCTGATCAAAGTCTTCTTCGGTTGCAAAGGGCATGTCTTCTGGAGAATATTTTTGAAGAGTTTGTATCATATCGTTATGCGTTTTGTCATTATTTACAGGATGAACAATATCCTGAACATGGTCCCCAATTATTGGCACATTAAGTAGACGTCCCACCGTTCCATCTTTCAAAGGTAATCGCAAAAAGGTGAGGTCCATCTCAAGGGAACCACCTATCATTGCGCCAAACTTCCTAGATAATAACATTCCCCACATGTCTGGGACACCAACCACCACAATGTCAAATGTGGACTGTCTTTTCTGGATACTCCTTCAGGCATACTTCAACATTTTCAACCACCCCATGTGTGGGTATTTCTTTGAATTCGAAACCACACACATTCCTATAAGTCCTAGTGACCTTCAAACCCACTTGTTGTATGACTTTAAGAGACATCATGTTGGCACCAACACCTGTATCTAGCATACAATTGTTGAGATTTTTGTTGTTCATTGTCAAAGTCATGAAGAAAGGAGGGTTTTCACCATATTGGACCCTGAAATGATCAGCTTGCAACATAATAGGGGGATCCATAGGTTCATCTGATCCCGAAAAGAAAGTGTCAAAGCGTTCCTTGATGGATGGGATATTTATTTCTTCTCTCAGGGGAACATTCACATGCTTCTTCGATAATTCCCCTTCGAAGTCAAAATTTAGGTCAACCTTACTAGCCTTGGAAGTTTTGGGAAGAAGTATCTCCAAGGGCGGGGGCTTTGCCTGATCAACAGGAGGTTGTTTTGAGTTCTTCCTTCTGTATACTTGAACTTCTTGTTTCTTTAGCTTTTCTCATGATTCCTGATCCAGGTTGTTTATCACTGCCATCCTTACTGCTCTGGCTATTTCCCTTACAACTTCTTGATGTTCTATATCTGTGATATTTATCTGAGGGAAACCCATGAAACAATCCATGTTGTTGATTTGTTGATGGCCACCGTTATAAGGACATTCATTCTCCCAATGCGCTTCACTACACTCCAGGCACCAAGGATTTTCATCAATAACGTTCGTAGGGGCCAAGGTATTTGGAACTTGTTTCTCATTCTTTGGCTTGTAAAATTGGTTCCCTTTCTGGAATTGTCCTTTGAACGGGGGCCTGGGTGCTTGGATCTGGGATTTTTCAAGTCTGACAATCCAACTCATCATTTCTTCTTGATTCTTTATGATGCCATCCATGAAGGCTTGTAGCTTGCTGATACTGGTACATAGATTTGAAGCAGTCTTAGTGTTGTGTACTATTTTCTGCTTGATTTCTATTCTCCCCCTTGGGTTAGCAAAAGGCTCAATTTTAGATGAAAGGAGGTTCCCTTCTATATTGGTGGCAAGCTCTTGGGCTTCTTGAATGGACTGGGGGTTTTTGTCTCTAAGAAGATAACCTAGTTGGCCATTGAAAGATCTGGTGTAAATATGGACAAGGTAGTCATCTTTTAGGTGATGGCTTGCGGGAATTCTTTGTAGCAATGTTTCGAATCTGGTGTGAAACTCCCGAATGAACTCATTTTCATACTTAGCAAGGCTATTTAGTCGAGTGAGAAGCATATTAGGGTCTTCTTTGATACTGCATCTTTTGAGAAAGGCCTCTTCAAGTCTATCCATGGTTTTGATTCTTCCGTTAGGAAGGTTGAGGTACCAATGCCTTGAGGCATCATAAAGAGTAGCGAAGAACAACTTCATGACCAAATCTTCAGCATCATCACTGATGGGATGAAGCTGAAGAATGACCAAAAGTTTCTCATATGCTCTTCGGCACTGATTGCATCAGTGCCGGTGAATTTAGGAAACCACTTCTCATACTTGGGTGGCATTTGCCTAGGGTAGCCTGGTATGGATGACATGTCTAACGGCCTGAAAAGGGTAGATGACCATTGTCTTTGATTGTTGGCTGGGTTTGTTGTAGCGGTCTGAGAGGTAGACATGATTCTTAAAGAAAGGCTCTTCCCGAAAAGTGATTTGACAACAAGAGAGTTTAAGGGAGGCTACCTTCTGAAAGAGAAAGGAGGATTATTGAATCTCCTTTTAGTTTGTGGAGTCGCCAGATAGTTTACTTGAAACTACCAAAGAAAAGGGGAAAAACACCCTAGTGGAGTCGCCAGGTAAGCTTGTAAGAAAAGGTCTTTGAGGCAAGTCTTACCGAAAAGGTTTGTCGTTTGAGGAGAATTGACTCAGTGTTCCCCGACAGTGGCGCCAAAATGTCTAAGGGTAAATGGAGTTAATTTAAGAGAGGGAACAAAGGTTGAAGGGAATAGGCTAAGGACTAGAGGGAAGGGTTCTGAAGTGATGCAATGGCAGGGCCCCAGAATCAAAACCCTAGGGGAAAAAGGCTCACTCCGATGTTTCTTAAGCAATGCCTCGTGCTCTTTTCTCCTTCCTTAGGTTAAACTTGGAAAAACGGCTAGCATAAAAGATAAGTCAAGACAAGAGAGTGAGGTGAGGGAGAGTGTTGCAATGGAAAGGCCCTATCACCAAACCCTAGAAGCAGGACGACCCTAGGTGTAGACAACCTAGGCCTAGGATGTCTCCTCCTTCTTAACTCTTAAAATCATGGCTAGCACAAGGGAAGAAGTAAAAAGAGTGTAGCAATGGCTAGGCTCTTCCTTCCTTCTTCAATGGTTTAAAATTTCTCTTTTAGGGGACATGAGACAACAACCTACTTGTGTGTTTGTCCCCTAGGGTTTTAAAATCAGAAAAATTTATAATAAATGCAAGAATATAAGCCTACAACCATTCAATTAAGAAGTTTTGCAATAAAAACACTTACATATCATGAAGAGATAGCATTGCAAACCCTAGTTGTAAACCTTCCTTCAAGAGAAATGCCAAGAAAATCCTTCCTTCAATAGGTGCACCTCACTTAAAAGATGAAATACCCAACAAGGGCTACTAACCCTTACTCAATAAATGCTTTAAAACACCAACTAACTACTAACCCTAATAAGGCTGATGTCACACTTGGTTATTCCATCTTGACACAACACTTTCTATTGATAAGCAATTAGATGGTGTTTTAAAGCATTTATTGAGTAAGGGATTGATTAAATACATTGTTGGCTACATCATCTCAATATTTATTGATGAATTGATATTTTTCCACTACTATATTAATAAATATTGATCTCATTGATATCTATTGTTATAATTGCTAATCTATTGACATCAGATAGTTATATGAAGTACCAACCCATTGAATTATAGCCTGCATATATTGTTTTTCTATTGTCTTGTTCCAGGCAGGTGTTCTCATTTGGGGCTACACTTCATCATTGGATGTTTAGCCGGACTATCTGATCTTGGTGGTAACCTGTGAGGAGGGAATTTTAATTTTAACTTTATACCTTGGCCTCTTCAAAACCCCAGGTTACTGGGGACGTCTCCCCTGGGCCTAACCTCCCTAAATAGAAAGAACCTCCCCATTGTGGTGACATTGGGTGGGGTAGGTTCCTGTTACGCTAGTTTGGCCTCTATCTTCTAGCCTTTTGACCTAGCCACAAACTGTTCGATAACATGTCCAAAGTTGTTACACTTGTAACATTCCACTTTAGTGATCAATGATTCAAACCTGTTGTAACTTCTTCTCTGTGTTTCACTAGCCTTCTTGGATAACCCTTTTGTGTATGACTTTCAAATTTGTTTATGTTCCTGTTGTTATCTCTGCAATTCACAACTTTATGTCCAAAATTAATACATGCATAACATAAACCAAAAAAGATAGTTTGATATCTGGGAGTTGAAGATCTTCTGAAAGGAGGTTCTCTTATGAATCCTTCTTCTTCCTGAGACCTATCTATTTCTGTTGGTCATTGATTATGAAATCTGAATCTTCTCGGTGGAGGAGTGTCCCTGTAATTTTCTCTATAGACCTTCCTATCCCATTTGATTGTTTCTACATAGATTTTTGGATATGTGTCTTTCTCTGTTGTTTTGGAGCTTGATCCATTTTCTATCTGATTGTATCCAAGTCCGAACTTGTCATGATTAGGCCTTTGAGTGTTGATAATGCTATTCAAAACTTTTGAACTGTTCTGCATATTTTTCTTTTGAAGATCCTTTCTTAATGTGACAATCTTTGGTTCCAAATTTTCAATGATCTTGTCTCTTTATTCTAGCTGTTCTTTGAGTGCTTCTTCAATTCTTTTATCTTCTTCAATTTGAACCTTCAAATTTGTGATCATTTGTTCTAATTCCTGAGTGTATTATTTCTTGTCTAGTTCTGCTTGTAGCTTCTTGTTTTTCCTCTTTTGATAACTTCTATGGCTCTCATCAATTCCTCTCGGTAGTCAACTTCTGCCTCTTCAATTTCTTCTTCGACTTCTTAATATTCTACTTTAGAGTCTTATTTATCAGAGTGTTCTACTTCCATGAATAAAACCCTTTCTGTCTCACTGTCACTGACTTCATCTTCATCTGATGATGAGATGTCTTCTTTGGTGCATAAAATTTTCTTGAAAACTTTCTTTGTGGTTCTTTTTCCTTTATATGTTTGTCTTCTTTTTGAGTCACCTTCATCATTTCTCTTTTTCTTATGAGGAATTTTGTTAGAAAAATGACCAATACCATCACAATTAAAACAAATTAAAGGAATATTACCTCTATACCTACCATCGGTTCCCTTGTTCAGTCTTCTGACAAAGTTGGCCACTTCTTCATCATCTTCCGAGACATCACTATTGCTGCTATGTTCTTTTTCTTGTTTCTTTCTCTTTTGCTTTGATCTTTTGGACGATTTGAAGACTACTTCTTTTACATCTGGATTTTCTTGTTCAATTCTTATTTCATATGCTGTGAAGATTCCATGTAGTTCATCCATGCTTATTGAGTTTAGATCTTATAAATCTTCTAGTGTTGATATCTTAGGGTCAAATCTCATAGGAAGAGATCTTAGTACCTTTTGAACAATTACAGATTCTTCAATTTCTTCTCCCAATCCTATTTCATTTGTTGTTTCATCGAATCTCAAGAAGTAAGTTGCAATATTCTCATCTTCCTTCATCTTTAGTTGTTCGAACTGACCTCTGTAAGTTTGAAGCTTAGCTGCTTTGAATTTTGAATCTCCTTCATAAATATTTCGAAGTGTGTCCCAAATATTTTTAGCGGATTTACAATGTGCAACTTTGGTGAATATTGTTTCAACAATACCATTCAGAAGTGCATTTGCAGCTTTGGAATTATTCTGACCGAGTTTTAATGCTTTGTCATTTGTTGGAAGAACTGTTGGTACTATGTATCCATCTACAATTGATTGCCAAATTTCAAATCCCTGTGCCTGTATATATGTCTTCATCCTTATGCTCCAAAATGCATACTTTTGTCCATCAAACTGTGGTATTCCATTTTTAAACAAGTTGTTGCTCTCCATGATCTACCTTTTAGTAGTTAAACTAATTTATGAAGGAACTGGTTCTGATACCAATTGTTGGATTACTGAGAGGGGGGGAGGGGGTGAATCAATAATAGATCAATCTAATCCTTTTTAACCATATAATCCAAGTGTCATATCAATGTAGCATTATCATCCAATAACTGCAGAGTAAATAAACAATGAACAAATGAACAATCATACACATACACAGTACACTAGTGTTTTACGTGGAAACCCAAAGCGAGAGAAAACCACATAATTCTTTTTCTTATATGTCTTGAAAAATTACATTCATTGGAAGGACCAAATTCCTTTGTTTTCCAGCTGCAATTGGAAGGAGGCTCCAACCCCCTAGTTTCTCAGGATACAACCTGAGGGAAGCTCCAACTCCCCAATTCTCTGGCTACAACCAGAAGGAGGCTACAACCCCCTAAGTTCTTTAGCTACAACCGGAAGGTGGCTACAACTACCTATTCTTGCCCCATCCAACTGCCCTGAAATATAAATGACAAATATAGACAACTTGTCACTTCCACTGAATAAACCATTGCCACTGTCAACCTATCACTGTCAACTTGTACCAATAATCTGTAACAACATGTAAAAATCAACCTGCACCAAACAACCTGTACCAATAACCTGAACCAACATGTACCATGCATCAACCTTGACTCATCAAGATGTACCAACATCATCAACTATACACCTCATGTATGTGCCAAATCATCAACTATACACCTCATGTATGTGTCAACTCATCAACTACTTGTCTCAACCATGTACCCAACATGTACCTCAACCATATACCAAAGACATACACTAATATAACCATCAAAAGTTATCTAACAATTCATCACTCTATCCATAAACCAAATACCATAAACCCTTACATCAAACCATGTGCCACAACCTCACTGTTATGTAGCAACACATCACAACCAAAAGACCAATACCCATATGCCAAATACCAACTGTATCCCTCCAAAAATCCGATATATGCAGCAATACTGAACATCCAATACCATCTCAAGAGATAAACTGTAGCTCACAAAACATACCTCAAACAAGATGTGCCATATCTCTCATAAATAGACCCCAACCATGTTGCTACCACGATTTTTCTGCCTCACTTTTTCTGCCATGATTTTTCTGCCGCAATTTTTCTATTGCACTTTTTCTGCTGCATTTTTTCTGCCACGATTTTTCTGCCGCACTTTTTCTATCGCACTTTTCTTGCCTGAATTTTTCTTCCGTACTTTTCCTTCCGCACTTTTCTGCTGCAATTTTTCTCTATCAATATACCTGCCCAAATAACTTTAAAAAAAATATATATTCAATGATATTCAAGTGTGATTGAAATGAGAGAGCCTTGCCTCTTATTTATACTTTCATGTAGCTTCCTCAAGGGGTTACCTTTTAACCATATTAACCCACTTTCCTTATTTCAGGATAATCAACTTCTAACCACTTGTCCACTTAGTAATTTCTCCATTAACTTTATTATTTAAATAATTTCTTTTGTATCCACTTTGACTTATAGTACACTCATCACTTCACTTTATTATTTACGTTCTAAAATCTCTCAAACCACTTTCCTTATTTTAGGGAGTTCTCCATTAAATTTATTATTTAAATAATTTATTTTGCATGCTCTTTGACTTATAGTACACTCATCACTTCACTTTATTATTTAAATAATTTCTTCTTTGCAAACACTTTGACTACTTTGACCTTTTAGGGCTTCTAGATGACTCATGAGGGTTCTCCAACTTCACATGGCCATAATTCTCTAACCATGAGGAGTTATGTGATGTTCCACATACCACCAGAAATGACATGACATGTAATATCCATCTAGAATAGTCTTACCTGCAAATATACCAAAACTCATACCATTATCCATCAAACAAACTTGGGTCCATTACCCAATCCTTTGTGCTAACAAAATTCGCTACAAAACTTTCTTCAAGGGTTGACATCAATGAAAACCAACCCAATTAATTAACAGGTCCCACCTATCTAGTATATTATTAAGTATATGTATATAAATAAATAGGCATTGCAACCCATTTGCAAGAAGGGGTATTACATTGCGCTTCTAGGCATCAACAAACTGGCAACTTCACAAGGAAATCTATTTCTAATAGGTTCAGAACTCAGTATGTCTAGTTTCACAGACCAGTAGATGATAGAAAAAAATTGTTGAAGAATAGTTATGCAACAGGGCGAATAAGATGGTTTAAGGGAAATAATTATAGAGGATTTTGGGAATAACTTATGGAAAGTGGTATGTATGAGGGGGATTGGTCATGTATGCATAACATTCGAACAATATGTCACATATAATACTTATTAAAGTTTAAAGGATAATGTTTATGATTTTCTCTTTAGATCTCAGGATGGAAGGAAGAAAAGGAAAACATAAATAGGGAATAAGGAAAAATCAATTATCCTACAATAGAGTTGAAAGGAAAAATCAATTTTAATGATTTCTGAAAGGAGGACATCATGAAAATTGATACCTTATTTCTTATTGATTAACAATACTTACAGAATGACATTGTTATGGAAAAACTGATCTAGATTTTATTACTGATAAATTAAAAAGAAAAAACAACAGAAATTAAAAACTCAACAAACCAAAGTAAAAAAGAAAACAGTAAAACAAAAGATTATATACCATGTGGATATTGGTGGCCACCCACCTATTCCAACTGGCTCTTCTTGACAATTTTTAGTTCAACACGTTCTTCTGTACTTCTTTGTAATTGTGGGTTTGACACTTTCAAAGCTTTCTGAATCCCTACACATATTCCAGGTGGATACTGGTGGCCTCCCACCCAATCCAACTGGATTATTTTGTATGTTTTCATGTCAACACATCTTTCTGTACTTCCAGGGCCATTTTGCATCCCTAAACAATGTTTTTTTGGCTCGCCACAGTCAAACTATAGACTGAGTTAGATTTTGACAAGAAAATGTGCAGATCTCAAAAATACCTTTCCAATGAGCTATCACACGCCTAAAACGGAGGTTGTATGAAAAATTTACAACCCCAGGAAGTTGAGGTACCAATTTACCCATAGGGGCCCACATAAATTTTGGCATTTCATATCCTAGGGTTATGTTTTTGGATGTCTAGGGTTTTGGAATTTATGAGTAATGTTAAAAAGGCCTCTGGAGCCTCATTGTAATCATTTTTCTCAGACAGATGTGCATAGCATCCACATCTCTTATTAGAGATAGCTACCACCATTCAAGCAAGTGTTTCAGTTCTGTAGTTTTATAGTTTCAGCCTATTTCATTTATTCAATAAAAGATATTGTTCACTGGATATCTGTGTTGTTCTTAATATCTCCGTGTTTATTGTATTCAATCTGTTAATCGATTCATTATGCTCCTAAATCTGGATCATTGGTATCATAATAGTTCACTCGTCATTTATTTTTCTTCGTGCATGTCCCTGACAAGATCTGGGTACAAGAAGTTGGGACTAGAACCAATCGAGTCGTTGAAATATCGACCACGTTGAGCCTGAAAAAAACCCATGGGGGATGAAAAGAAAGATGATGGAGCAGGAGATCATTTTAAAATGTTGCTCAAGGAATCCCTTGTGTGACAAAGGAACGAAATGATGGAAAACTTTGTGCAGATCCTTTGGTAGCTTTCCATAGGAGAATAATATTCATCAAGCGGCCATGCAATCCCCTTCAAGGTACAGGTAAATTTTGATATTCCATTATTTGAAGGACTAATAGATGCAAATGTTGTAGATAAATGGTTGAATCTGCTCGAAGGGTATTTTTCGGTCCACAATTTTTCCAATAGGGAAAAGATTACTTTTCCACTCCCCAAGGCCATCCCCCATGTTAAGGACTGGTGGGATACTTACTCTGAGAAAAGGGCCATAGAGGAATCTACAATATTTTTGGTTTCCCCTACATGGGATTCCTTCCAGGATGCCATTAAAGAATAGTAATACCCTGTTGGAAGCTACGAGGACCAATACACCAGATGGACCACCCTACGTCAAGAAAGGGACTAGATAGTACCAGATTTCACCAATATTTTCCATACCCTGTGCACCAAATTGGGTATCAAAGACTCTGAGTGACATCTGGTGCTCAAATACCGCGGTTGTTTGCATAGATACATTCAAACAAAAATGGAGTTTCTAGACATCACCTTATTGGGTACGACTTATAGATATGTCGTTAAGATTGAGCATAAATTTAAGCAGAAGAGGCGAGAGCTTGAATCTAAAAACTCCTTAGAGCTGAAGAAATGAAAAGGAGGCCCCAATCCACACAACAAGGGATAGAGAAAATACGGCCACTCTCAGGACAACCAGTCCAAGATGCAACAAAAGAAGGGAAATGAGAAGATGAATAAGGACACGTGAAAATGGTGTGAATACCATAAATTCCCGTGGCACAACACTGAAGAATGCCGCTACAAGTAGTCACTCATGGCCGAGATGAAGGCTTCTGAGTCAGAGGATAATTTTGACTCCGAATCAAATCTAGAAGGAGGGAAGCAGATTATCGATGCTGAACCCAGTGCCACTATCACTACCACCAAAGTCCAACCAAGAAAACCAAAAGAACTATTGGAATGGGAACACCTCTTTCACTCACAGATGTGGGTAAAGGGGGCTCTGCCTCATTTCATCATTGAGAGTGGAAGTCATAAGAACCTCATTATCTCAGTAGAGGTCATCAAGTGGCTGTAACTATTGATGACACCGCACCCGCATCCCTACACCATCAGTTGGCTTCGCCAAGGAAGAGATCTCCGTGTCGGCCAACAGTGTCATCTTCCCTACAACATCAAGCCTTTCAAAGATGAGGTATAGTGTGATATTTCTCCACTTGAAGTTTGTGATGTTCTTTTAGGACAACCATATTTGTGGAAGCATCATGCTGTGTATGAATCTAGACCCCACATTGTTATTATTACTTTGGGCAGACAATTGTATAGGATAACAAAGGTAGCGCCACCTACTGCTATTTCTTTAATCTCTGCTAAGTAATGCAGTAAGGTCATTTCAAAGACTGAGAAGTTCATCTTCTTTGTGATCCATACTCATAGTAAGTAGAATGTTGCTGCTACATCTGTGGCCTCTACACATAGCCTCGCTTTGCAGCAGAAGCAAGTGGATGAGATCGTGGAAGAGTATAGAGACATCTTCTCCTCACCTATCGGAGTACCGACACACTACAAAGTCAAGAATCCAATTGATCTAACCACCGATTCACCTCTTCCTAATGGACCAGTCTATCATTGATTGCCGATGGAAAATGATGAAATCAAGTGTTAGATCCAAGAGCTTCTTCAAAAGGGGAACATTAGGCCCATATCCTCCCCTTGCAGAAGCCTGATTGTATTGGTGCAGAAGAAGGACGAGACTTGGTGACTCTGCATTGATTAAAAAGCATTAAACAAAATCACATTCAGGAACTGGTACCCAATTCCCAGGATTGATGAACTTCTTGACCAACTCAAGGGGGGAAATTTCTTCAACAAGATTGACCTAAATTCTGGCTACCACCAGGTTCCCATTGAACCAACTGATGTATGGAAGGAAACTTTCAAATATAAATAAGGTCTCTTCGAATGGTTGGTCATGCCCTTTGTCTTAACAAATGCACCAACTACTTTCATGAGGTTGATGGATGATGTATTGATACCCTTCACCAACTCTTTTGTGGTGGTATCTTTGGATGAAATCCTCATCTTCAACAAAACTTGGGAGGAGCACATGCGACATATTCAACAGGTTTTGAGCACTCTGTGGCAACAAAATCTATATGCCAACTTGAAAAAATGCTTCTTCGGCATGAACATGGTTCAATACTTGGGCTACATTGTTGATGAGCATGGGGTACATGCTAATCCTGCTAAGATACAAGTCATCTGTGACTGGTCAACCCCGACCACACTAACCGAGCTCCGAAGATTCTTGGGATTGGCCAATGTTGGGGCTCATAAATGTCATATTTTCATCCACCTTTCCCTTCATCATTATCCACATTTCATCGCTCCATTAACCTTTCAAGATATCATTTCCATAAATATACTTGGGTTTCACCTTATTGTTCTCCACTTTATTCATTTTAGTCTTTAAAAGGAATTTGTGATTAAATGTTAGAAAATCAACATGTTTTCATATATATCTCAAATATGTGTGAGTTTTGTAATGTGTAGGAATATGAGAAGGATTAATTCAAAAGGACTTCTAGAATACTTCCTCCACCATTTCAAGATTTGAGGAGATAATGCAATCCCATTCCAAGGAGAAGATCATGGAGATTTGGTTGGAATATCTTATCCAAGATATATGAGAGATATGTTTGAGGATTTGAAGGGATTATATTTTGTAATAATGGGAAATAGGTTGAGATAATAGTGGATCTGTAATAATGAGATGGTTTTCTTATATTCAAGGCTCTCATGTATAAAAGAGAGTGCTCTCTCTTCATGAGGATTCAATAGGAGTTAGATTATGTAATTAGAATCAAAGTAGTCATTAGGATTTGAAAGAGAAAGGGATTCTTAGCTTTGATTCATGGTTTTGGTTTTCATGCTTTCATTATTATGTTATGAAGATTGATTTGGTTCTTGTAATGTAAGATTGCTTCATTGGCATGGGCTCACATTTGTTGTTGTGTCATTCAATTCTTCACATGTTGTACTTGCTTTTCCTTCATGTAGTTCTCCATTTCTAGATTAATTCCTTCACGCAATTTCTCATTCCTAGATTAATTTCATTTACGCAACTAGATTAATTCAATACCAAGTCGTGTGTTAGATTAATGATTCTATTTTAGTCGTGTGTTAGATTAATGATTCAATTTCAGTTGTAGCTTAAACATTAGATTAGATTAGTCCCGCTTCAATCTTGCATATACTTTGTGTGTGCTTCGTCAGTTTACGAACCCTAGGTCGTCAAATTAGATAGTTGGGTAAATACTACAATGCAATTAATTCAACATTAGTTCAGCCCAATGTAACGACTGTTGTTCCTTTTGTTCCGATTGTTATTCCTTTTGCAGGTCGTGCTATTCCTTTGAATAGAACAACTATCATTCCCTTTACGATCGTTGTTCCTTTTGCAGGTCGTGATGTTCCTTTGAATAGAACAACTACCATTCCCTTTACGATTGTTGTTCCTTTACAGGTGCTGCATCTCTAGAGGCTGGGTATTGAAAACAAAAGGTAAGAACCTACGTAGGCGAAAAGTAATCCACTTGTGCTAGTGCCTACCTTTGGTTGATGCATAGAGGTTGTTTTTAGGACATCTTTAGAGCCCAACATTTTGGTGCCATTGCCGGGGAAGCACGATGGATTGGAGTTTAGATTTATTTTTCATGCAACTGTGATTAGACATGCTCCTAACTCTGAGGTGACATATGGGTAAGGACATGTAGTGTAGTGTAAATTTCAATTCCTGCAAGTGTGGTAGTTTAAATTTCTTTTTCATGCAA
>ML808772.1:372392-383274 GCA_009831015.1 Picea engelmannii
AACATTCAGATGCCAAAATTTCTTGAGAAGATCCATGCATGGTTGCATGAGGACATGCAACAAGTTAAGTTGGGGGGTGTGTTGGGGCTCATAAATGTCATATTTTCATCCACCTTTCCCTTCATCATTCTCCACATTTCATCACCCCATTAACCTTTCACGATATGATTTCCATAAATATACTTGGGTTTCACCTTATTGATCTCCACTTTATTCATTTTAGTATTTAAAAGGAATTTGTGATTAAATGTTAGAAAATCAACATGTTTTCATATATATCTCAAATATGTGTGAGCTTTGTAATGTGTAGGAATATGAGAAAGATTAATTCAAAAGGACTTCTAGAATACTTCCTCCACCATTTCAAGATTTGAGGAGATAATCCAATCCCATTCCAAGGAGAAGATCATGGAGATTTGGTTGGAATATCTTATCCAAGATATATGAGAGATATGTGTGAGGATTTGAAGGGATTATATTTTGTAATAATGGGAAATAGGTTGAGAGAATAGTTGATCTGTAATAATGAGATGGTCATTTTATCTTCAAGGCTCTCATGTATAAAAGACAGTGCTCTCTCTTCATGAGGATTCAATAGGAGTTAGATTATGTAATTAGAATCAGAGTAGTCATTAGGATTCAAAAGAGAAAGGGATTCTTAGCTTTGATTCATGGTTTTGGTTTTCATGCTTTAATTATTATGTTATGAAGATTTATTTGGTTCTTGTAATGTAAGATTGCTTCATTGGTGTGATCTCACATATGTTGTTGTGTCATTCAATTATTCACATGTTGTACTTTCTTTTCCTTCATGTAGTTCTCCATTTATAGATTAAAATTTCTCATTCTTAGATTAATTTCATTTACGCAACTAGATTAATTCAATTCCAAGTCGTGTGTTAGATTAATGATTCTATTTCAGTCATGTGTTAGATTAATGATTCAATTTCAGTTGTAGCTTAAACATTAGATTAGATTAGTCCCGCTTCAATATTGCATATACTTTGCGTGTGCTTCGTCAGTTTACGAACCCCGGGTTGAAAAATTAGATAGTTGGGTAAATACTACAATGCAATTAATTCAACATTAGTTCGGCCCATTGTAACGACTACTGTTCCTTTTGTTCCGATTGTTGTTTCTTTTGCAGGTCATGCTGTTCCTTTGAATAGAACAACTATCGTTCCCTTTACGATTGCTGTTCCTTTTGCAGGTTGTGTTGTTCCTTTGAATAGAACAGTTGTTGTTCCCTTTACGATTGCTGTTCCTTTACATGTGTTGCATCTTTGGAGGCTGGGTATTGGAAACAGAAGGTAAGAACCTACGTAGGCGACAAGTAAAACGCTTGTGCCAACGCCTACCTTTGGTTGATGCATAGAGGTTGCTTTTAGGACATCTTTAGAGCCCAACAACCAACTTCTATCGACAGTTCATGTTGGGATTCTCCCATATTGTATGGGTCCTTAGCCACGTGACCAAGGGCGGTGGCAGGGAAAAGTTCGTGTGGGGGAAAGAACAACAACAAGCATTTGCTGATCTGAAGCATCGATTATGCTCAACTCCAACACTCTCCTTGCCCGATCTACAACAACCGTTCGAGATTGATACTGATGCATATGACTATGTTGTAGGCACAATTCTCACTCAACATGGTCATTCGATGGCATACCATAGTGAGACACTCTCAGATACTGTTCGGAAATACCCCATCTATGACAAGGAAATGTATTGCATTGTACAAGCTTGTCGTCAATGGAAACATTACATTATGGGAAATGAGACGATCATCCACACTGATCATAAGCCTCTATAATTCATACTGACATGAGAGAAGTTACAGAATGACTGCCATCAGAAGTGGTTCACCCACCTGCATCAGTTCCATTTGAACATGAAGTAGAAGACATGGAGGACAAATCATGTCGCTGACTACCTCAATCGACCTCCCGTGGATGCACTCATCAATGTGCTCCATTCCTATGGACATGATGCATTTGAGTGGCCCCAACTTTATCAGCAAGGCCTGAACTTCGACACCACCTATCAACTCTTGGGTGCAGGTGCGTATGTCACCGATTTTCACATTCAAGACAGATTGTTATGCCATCTGGGCCATCTATGTGTTCCTGCAAGAGAGCATGCAAAGATGATATGTGAATCCCACTATAGTCGGATGGAAGGGCATTTTGGCACGGAGAAAACTGTGTTCGTTTTCCAGAAACATTTTTATTGGCCAAAAATTTGACATGATGTCATCAAGTATATTAGATCTTGTAATGATTATGCCATTACCAAGCCAACCATTAAGAAGAAAGGATTATACACCCCTCTTCCTACCCCTGAGAAGTCTTGGGAATCCATCTCGATGGATTACATGTCTGGCCTTCCATCCACCAAGCAAGGAAATGATTATGTATTTGTGGTCATTGTTTGGTTTTCAAAGATGTCCATCCTCAAAGCTCACAAGAAGAACATCATGGTGACATATACTACCAAGATCTTATTTGAACGAGTGTGGGTCCATTTTTGTATACCACAGACCATCATCTCTGACTGGGACAACAAGTTCCTCAACACATTTTGGTCGAGTCTCTAGTCACTGTTGGACACCAAGCTCACTAAATCCACTGCTTTCCACCCCCAAATAGACGACCAAACAAAGGTCGTCAATCGGATGATTGTGCACATCCCGCGCATGTACAACTCTAAGCATCCATGTACATGGGATGAGAGTCTCCCCTATGTTCAACACAGTTACAACATGGCTCTCCATAGCTCCACCAGACATAGCCCATTTCAGGTGGGACTGGGATTCCAACCCTTGGGTCCCATTGATGTTGCACTACCTCTTGCAACCACACAGACATATTCTTCCCATGTTAAGTCTAAGACCGACAAAGACACCATATTCATTGAGCGGATTCAACACTTCCTCCAAAAGGTCCATGAGATTTTGCAGAAAGCCAATGCTAAGTACAATAAAAATCATGATCAACACAGGGTACCACACCAGTTTCAGGTTGGAGACAAGGTATGGTTACATTTGTAGAAGGAGTGTCTTACAGGGCCCCATCGAAATCTCCACCCACTTCTCGATGGGAATTACACCACCACTAAGGACGTGGGTAACAATTCTTTTGAGCTCAACACTCCACCCTTCCTTGGCTTTCACCCAGTGTTCAATGTGGACCTCCTTCGACCATATTTTCCACCATTATTGGACACCTCATAGATCGAAGAACAACTGACACCAACATAGCTCAACCCTGACTGCATGGAACATGAATCCATTAGTAATCAGATAGTGGACACACATGTCAAGGGCACTCACCAACAGAGGATACATCTTTATCGGGTTGTTAAGGTAAGGAAAATCCTCCACCAAGGAAAGTGGCTCACCCAGGGACAAATTCAGCAGAAGTTTCCTCACCTGATGGGGGAACTCAATGCAATGGAGACCATTTCTTCCTAAGGGGGGAGGAATGATCCAGGTGGATATTGGTGGCCACCCACATATTCAACTGGCTCCTCGTGATAGTTTTTAGTTCAACACGTTCTTCTGTACTTCTTTGTAATTGTGGGTTCTACAATTTTGGGGATGTTTGAATCCCTACACATATTCCAGGTGGATACTTGTAGCCTCCCACCTAATCCAACTTGCTTATTTTGTATGTTTTCATGTCATCTCATCTTTTTGTACTTCTAGGGCCGTTTTGGGGCCCTAAACAGTGGTTTTTTGGCTCACCATAGTCAAACTATAGACATAATCAAAGTTTGATGGTGTAATGTGTAGTTCTCAAAAATACCTTTCCAATGGGCTATCATGTGCCTAAAACAGAGGTCGTATGCAAAATTTATGACCCTGGGAAGTTGAGGTACCAACTTACGCATAGGGGCCCACATAACTTTTGGTGTTTCATCTCCTAGGGTTAGGTTTTTGGATGTCTAGGGTTTTGGAATTCATGAGTAATGTTAAAAAGGCCTCTGGATCCTCATTGTAATCATTCTTCTTAGACGGATGCACATAGAAACCACATCTCTTCTTAGAGATAACTACCACCATTCGAGCAAGTGTTTTAGTTCTACAATTTTGCAGTTTCAATCTATTTCATTTATTCAATAGAATATATTGTTCACTAGATATCTATGTTGTTCTTCATATCTTCGTGTTTATTGTATTCAGTTTGTTAATCAATTCGTTCTGATCCTAAATTCAGATCAAGAAATCATTTAAAACAAGCGTTGATAATCAGGCTAGTTCCATGTAATGTTTCAAGTGGGAACCATTAGTGTTGTAAGTGAACAATCACTCTTCCAAATCCTTTAGAAGGTATGAGTTTGCACCTAGGATAAACATGATTTTGAAAGGACCTAGCTGTAGTTTATGGAACTTTGAGTGTCTTCCTCTCTCAACATGAGCTGAGTCCCATAGTAAGACTTTCTCATCAATCTTGAATTTATCAGCTTTTGCTCGTCTGTTAAAATACTTTTTTACAGTTTGCTACCTTCTCTTTATGTTCTCTAAGGAAAAAATCCTTTGATCTTCCAGGGATAACAATGCATTTATCCTTTGGGGAACATTGGAATAATTTAATTATTCAATCTGTAACATCAGCCGTAAGGAGGAAATATCCATCTCAGTAGGAAGAATATTCCCTTGGACATATGCGAGATGAAAGGGAGTACAACATGTGCTTGCCTTGGTGGTAGTGCGATCTGCTTAGATAACATAAGTGAGAAGTGTGTGCCATTGGCGAGGTTTATCCTCTATGGTCCTCTTGATGCTCCTAACCAGGTTTTTGTTAGTGGACTCATCTTTCCCACTTCCTTGGGGGTAATAGGCTGATGAAGTGAAATGTTTGACCCCTAATTTAACCATAAATTGAGTTAACTTTGCAAAAATGAAGGCTGGGCCATTATCTGTAATGATCTCTAACAGAATGCCAAATCTGGAAAAGATATTAGTTTCTAGGAAATAAATTACCTGCTCATTCTATGTGTGTTTAAGAGGGACAACCTCAGTCCACTTAGTAAAGTAGTCTGTGGTTGTCAAAATAAAAATATGCCATGTGGAAGACGAAGGATTAATAGGACCAATAAAGTCTAGGCCCAATTTAGAAAAAGGGAAATCCAGGAGGACATGTTGTAAAGTTATGGAAGAAAGACGTTCTTTCCCAACAATTTTTTGGCATTTATCACAAGATCTTGCGAATTTGTAGGAATCTCGAAATATTGAAGGTCAGTAGTAACCATTTCTTATGATTTTAAAGGCAATAGATTTAGCAGAAAAATGGCCACCAATGTGAATGATAGAAACTGATGATCCATGAATTTCCTGTAGCAATTTTTGTGCTTCTTCATCATTCACACATTGAAGTAATAAACCATTGATAAACCTTCAAAACAAGAAGTCTCCCAAAATGATATACCTAGAAGATTCAAGTTAGAGTATTCTTCTCTGGTGAGGATCCAAGTTATCTTGGTATTTTTTATGCTGCAAGTAATACACCAAATTTTTGTGCCAAGGATGTTCAACTATATAAAGTTTTTTATTTTCAATATAGAATAGAACTAAAAGAGGATTATCTTGATCATCAATTTCTTCACTTGGTTCAGGGTGTTGAACTAAGTGAAGGGACAAGTCTCGTCCCTTGATCATTTTTGAAGTCATGATGGTTAAATCATGCTCCTGAATTTTGGCAAGCCAATGTGCATGTTTTCCTGAAAGAGAAGTTACTTGGCAATAAGAAAAGGGACTCTTACTTGTGTATGTTTGCCTAAAATAAAGTGGCAAAATTTTTCTATAGCCTTAACAAGAGCAAAAGCGTGTTTTTCAATATAAGAGTATTTGATTTCATCATATGATAAACTATGGCTCATGTATGCTACAAGTTTTTCGTTGTTTTGGTCATCATTCTATAAGAGGATAACAAAAATTGCTTCATCGATGGCATTGGTATATATGATAAAATATTTCTTGAAATTCGGTTTAACCAAAACTAGTGGGGAACTGATTACTTTCTTAATCCTAAAGAAAGAATTTTCGACGTCACCTATCCAGGAAAAAGAGCGATCTTGCTTCAAAATATTATGATTTGGTTTATCCATGATAGCAAAATCATAAACAAACCTACGGACAAAATTGATAATGCCCATGAAATCTTGGACTTCTTTCTTGGAGGTGGGGGCAGGAAGGTTAATAATTGCAATAATTCTTCTAGGATCAATGCTTATTCCCGAATCAGAAACAATATGACCGAGTATATTTCCCTTTGTGACACAAAAAATAGACTTGGAAGGATTTAAAGAAATGCTAAATTTCGACAATGCATGAGAACTTTTCTAAGATGACCAAAATGATCCAACCAGTTCTTTGAATAGACAATCAAATCGTCAAGATAGATTTGGATAATTTTACCGATCATATCGTCAAAATCTATATGCATATCTCTTTGAAAGGTGGCACCTGCATTAGACAATCAAAAAGGCATATGTTTATAAGCAAATGTGCCCCAACATGTAGTAAATGTGGTTTTATATATATCAATCCTCTTTACCTTGATTTAATTATAGCTAGAAAATATATCAAGTAAGGACATCATCCGTGACCTTGCAACTTGTTGTAAAATCATTTTCATATTAGGGAGAGGAAAATGATCTTTGAAACTCACTCTGTTCAATGTGCGGAAATCAACACATAGTCGGATCTGACCAGTAGTCTTTCGAACATGTACCATATTTGAAACCCATTCAGAATATTTAACTGGAAAGATTATACCAACTTTCAATAATTTTTCCAGCTCTTTCCTAATAGTAGCTTCGAGTGTACAGTTAATAGGTCTTTGTTTTTGCCTAACTGGTTTTACCCCTTACTTGATAGGAATGGCATGTTGTATTATAACATGATCAAAACCACGAAGATCCTCGTATGGACATGCAAAAACATCTTGAAATTCATGGAGTAGTTCTGCGAATTTTGCTTTTTCTTCATCATAACATTGGGAACCTAGTTTAACAATCTTTGGAAATTTGGGTGTCCCAAGGTTCAAGGAAATGGTATCACCCACTTTCCTTTTCTACTCCTCTTCCTTATGTTTCTCTTTGTTGCTTACATCACTCGAAGAAAATGAACTTTCGAGAGGAGTTAAGCCTTTAGGAATTTTATCATATTCAATAGATATGATCTCTTTAGGATTAAACGATTCATTTTGTATGAAAGCACAAATGCCTTGATCACTCGAGAAAGCTTGCCATGATTCCACGCTATCAGGGATGTGAGGATGATATAGAGACTGGAACATACAATTAGGTCTTTGAGGAAAAAGTTGTCGGGTAGGGGATGTTGCAAACATCACTAACCTATCAGCCATTGAATTGAGTTCCCGCTTAACACGAGTGATGTTAAATGATAACATGTTTGAAATAAGCATCCAAACAGCTTGGGTATAATGTTTAAGAAACTTATTGCTAGGTGAATAAATCTTACATACAAGGCTCATAACAAGTTCATAATCACCAAAGATTGTAAGGTGGCCACAACCAAGGTTATATGCATTTTCAATGCCTAACAATAAGGCCTCAAACTCGGTGACGTTGTTTGTGCAAGAAAATTCTATCCTATAAGAAAAATTTTGGATTTTACCTATAGGATAATATAGAATAATGTTGGCCCATTTACCTTCGTTTGAGCACGAGCCATCAAAATGCATGTGCCACATGCCATAATCAAAATCATTTGGTTCAAGGATAGTGTCACCCACATCAACAAAGATAGAGTATACTCCCAAATCTTCCTCAATATAATTTACGTTAGGTTGGGGAACACTCTCTATGTATGGTGAAATTTTTCCTTCCCTCAAGACTATAATGTTCTTTTCGTTCCTAGGGATAGATAGATGTGTTCTGTCAAGCGAAATATATCCACCCATTAAGGCTTGTCAATATCTTCCTAAAATAATTGAATAATTGATTACTCGCATATCAATTACTTGGATACTGAGGGTTGTTCTTATTTCAGGATGCGAGCACAGAACTAAGGTTACATCTTTGATTTCACCTATAGTTGACTGTTGTAAACTGTTATAAGAGAGCATGCTTCTAGAATTTTCATTAGTGCATGATAAGCCAAGCTCTTCCATTATAATTTTTGAAATTACATTTGGACCAGACCCACCATCAATTAGGAAAAAATGGGCTATTTTATCCATAATTTTTACAGAAATATAAAAAGGGGGATTTTTTACAGGTTTCCTAAAATTATTTACACCTACTTTATTTACAGTTGAATCCTCTTCTTTTGACTCTTCAAAAAGATTAGCTATAGTAGAAACTTTACCTTCCATAAAATTCTTGAGATGCTTTTGTTGTTCAGGGACAAAAACCATGTCCAAAAGAGTATCATCAAATTTAATATTAGCTAATTGGTTAAGGATGTTGTATTTAGAAGAGGGAAGAGGGGAAAGTATTCCTTGATTTTCCGAAACTATGATAGTTTGTGTATTAGTGCTTTGAGAAGACGTGCTTGGTGTGGAAGAGGTATGAGGAGGATCATATTTACCTTTAGCGGTGTAATATTTGTTCCTGGTATTGATTATCATCACATCCTCTGGCTCAACCCAATCTAGAACCGCGATGGTGGTATCAGGCCTTTTTCCAAAGATATTGTCTCTGGCATTTTTCTTAACTTCGCAAGTACTTTCTTCATGATTTTCTTCACATAAGTTACACCAACTGCGATACATAATGGCCTTTGGCTGAAAAGTATTTTCATTAGTATTCCTAAAAGGCACCGAGGAAGAAGAGGACATGACAAGGGCGGGCAAAGAAACACTTCCCTTTCGTTCGTAGGCTATCATCCTATTGTTCATATCTTGAACGAGTTGTAGGAGGGTAGATATATTTGCTTGCTTGACCGAGTCCCCTTTAGGGAGACCCATTCTTTCGAGTTTCTCCTCATATTCTAGACAAGTATGAGGAGTGAAACCAAGATTGTCAATATCCTTTTCTTCGAGTCTATGATGATAAGGGGAAGGTAGCACATTATAATAATGCATGAAAGTGGCTTGATTTTGCGGACGGATTAGTTCCAGAATTTGATTGTATAACTTGGTGAAGTGAAGGTTAAAATACTTAATGGTTTAACCATATTTATAAGTGATATTGTTGTATTCCCTTAACTGCTCTACTGAAATTTTGGACTGTCCATAAGTGGACTTGAATCAATAAATCAATTCTTCCCATGTGGAAATAATTTTGGGAGGGAGATCAAAGAAATCTGCCACAACTTTCCCTTCGAGGGAGTTGAAAAATAGATGCATGCAAGTGTCATTATCATTAACCCTGATGTTATGACAAGAATTAGAAAATGCTACTAGGTGTTCATTTGTATTAACATTATTATTGCCTGAGAACTTAGGAATATTCTCCTTAAACTTCGGCAATGGGTGAGTAGCGGGAGCCAAATTCAAGGGATAAGACACGTGCCATGGAGTGGTCATAGCATCTTCTTCAAACTGGAAAAGCCCATATTTCTTTATCACTTTAGTAGGATTGGTAGTGGATTGAACAAGGATTTGATGGTTGTATATACTACCAATTACTGACGAAGTTGAAGGTTGGGAAGAGGAGGCACCTCTGGTTCCACTACCACTACCTGCAAATGTCATGTTGAAGGTAATAGGTATAGGTGATGAAGGTGAACTAGAAAAATCAGACAAATTTCTCCTTAGAGAACTTTCTTTGGTTGACAGAATGATTTTCCTTCTTCCTATTTTAGAAATAGGAGTAGATTTAGGGGAAAATCCTCTTCTTCGAGAGAGATGCGAGGATTTGATGACATGAAAATAAAAACCAAGGATTTAGGGGAAGAGAGGTTACTGTTGATTTTTGGGTTGCCTTTTCCTGGCTTCCAAATGTTCACATATACTTATGTCTCTTTCAACTACTTCCCAAGAGCGTTCAAGTTCAGCACGAGTACTAGCAGTTTCTAGAATAGTGATGAATAAGGTCAAAGCAATGCTAGTTTGGTTGTTAATATCGTTTCCAATGTTGGGTTGTATTGTAATAGGTACTGTCATGGAAAATAAATCAGTCAAAAAGTATTCAAACAAAACAGAAAAAATTAAAGATAATCATGAATACAATCAACCAGAGAGATATGGAAGATCTCCCCAGTATGGTCACCAAATAAATGTTGAGGAAAAGGTATAGAAAACCTTACTCAAGAATTTTCAGATCTTGCTTGGCTAAGATAAGATAGTTGGGAATGTCACCTGAGGTTTATAGCCTGAAAGACAATCACTTAATCCACAAGTATTAAGTACAAAGGATCAAGGCTGAATTTTATGTGTTATGTATAACAATGAAAAAGAAGTAAACTTAAACAAAGTTACATGAATGTGTGCATAAATTATACAAATGTATACTCGGAGATCAAAGAAAAAGAATGAACCATATCATTAAAACACATGTGTGAGACTGAAACAATAATATGATTTTTCATTTATTTCATTCCGAGATACAAAAATCAGTTCTCTCTACAAACCCCTGCGAGGGTAGGGACCAAAATAAAATTTAGAAGCCTTCGATGGGAACCATACAAAAATACTCTCACAATCAAGAAGAACACCGAAGCTAAAAATATGGATCAACTTGCCACAAAATGCTGTCACCTGACTCTTCAAAACAAGCTGCTGAAATATGTGATTCAGTTTTTGAACCCTGTTGCCTTCAATAAGACCCTTATGGTTGTAGTTCTCCTTCTAATATCTCCTACTTGTCTCTTCATCTCATTGAGATTTTATTCCTCCTCAATAAGTTAGGGTAGTTCAACTACCTTTCTTTAGTTAAGTCAAATTAACTTAACTAATTAGTTTGAGACAAATAA
>ML808773.1:5129-19495 GCA_009831015.1 Picea engelmannii
CCTTTATTAATATAGTGGACCTAGTCCACCTTACATTGAATGACCACATTCTCATATATTAAATGACTTCCACTAATAACACATAACTACATTCCCATTAGGTACCTCCCTAGGTACCCCATATTACCTCCCTAGGTATACCATAGAAAATGTGGTGTGATAAAGAGTTAGAGGAAAAAAAAAAATTAAGGTATTATAACGACGTAATCTACCCTAATCTAGAAGATCAAAATTATCTATCTGTTTTGCCAAGTGTAAAGAAAAAAAAATAAGCATTGCTAAGATAAGAACAAATTCTCACAAGCTCCATAGTGAAACTGGGCATTGGTCAATTCCTAAAACGTAATGGGATGAAAGAGTGTATCATCTTTGTGACACTAAGAAGGTTGAAGATGAAAATCACTTTCTCTTAGATTGTCCAACCTATACCCATATTAGATCTCATTTTCAAAATATTTGTCACACTACCAACCTTCCTGACCTCTTAACTCAACAAAAGCACATGGTGATCTTGGAAAGCTTCTCTTAATGTTTTTCGAGGACAAAAACAAAATTCTAAAGAATCACAAGTAATCACTTGCCCTTGAGATTTTCCTTGGGTTTCTAATGCATTATTGTGACTACCATTTTTGAAAACTGGAAACAACAGATCATTTATGCATTATTGTGACTACCATTTTTTTAAAATGGAAACAACTGATCATTTTCTTTGAGTGGTGACATAATGATATTGTTTTGTTTCATATTAGAAGGCCTGTTGAATTAAGAAGGATCCACAACTTTTTGTCAAAAAGAGTTTATTTTATTTAATTGTTATATATGATCTCATTCAAATTTTACTAGTTTTGTTTCTTCTTTTTATTTATAAATAAGTTCACTATCAAGTCACAACAAATTGGTATAAGGTTCCTTCTTCTAGTAAGAGAAGGATCCACAGCTTTTTCTCAAAACGAGTTTATTTTATTTAATTGGAATATATGATCTGATTCAAATTTTACCAAGTTTTGTTTCATCTCTTTATTTATAAATAAGTTCAAGGTCAAGTCAGAGCAAATTGGTATAAGGTTCCTTCTTCTAGGAAGATAAGGTCATCTAAGGCTCTGTCTTCTAGGAAAAGCATGGAAAAGAAGAATAACAAATATGCAATTGAGGACGAGGGAGTAGCACACATTTTGTTATGTCTGTGTCCACCCCACCCTTTATGTTTGTGACCTCACCCTATGTGTGACCAAATTGGTATATGAGATCCCTTTGTTTGTGGGACTAGATCTCCTTCAAATTTTACTAGTTATGTTTCATCTCTTTATTTATAAATAAGTTTACTGGTCAAATCACAACAAATTGTTGTATGAGATCCGCTTGTTTATGGGATAAGATTGTTAAAACACTAATCATAAGTTAGTTGGTTAGTTAAGTTAACCTAATTGTTATACAGTTACATGACAGTTATGGTCTTTTGTATTATATATGTACATCTATGTACATGATTATTTACACAGAAGCATTGATGAATAGAGTATGCATTTTATACCATTGTTTAGTTATCTTTGTTCATCATGGTTTCTTGATTGCTTCTATTATTTCCATTATATTTCTACTCTTTTCTTCATTATGAATCTAACAGTGGTATCAGAGTGGGTCTAAGCCTCACTCCAATGATGGAGGGCCCAAGAACCCTCGATATGTGGATTGTGACCAGAGCCATAAGGATGCAAATCAGTAAGACTGCAATCAATAGCCATAATTGACAGCAGACAAGTCATTCAACATCCGACTAAAGATATATTGTGTATTGGTTAAGAGATGGCCGTGGGATGGAAATTCTAACCAGAACCCAGAGATATGGAAATCATTCTCGTTTAGAGAAGAGGAATCACTATTGAAACTATGGCTGCATAGCAGAATAAGAGTAGTTAGGGTTTCGTATTGGTAACGTGGAGGCTTTGCGGAGAAGATCGTTGAAGGGTTGAAAAATTGAAAGGCGTGAATATGGCCGAGATAAGCACAGTATTGAGCTTTAAATCGAATTAGTAATTGATGGCAGAGGTTTCGAGAGTTCAATGGCATTTTTCAGATCTCCGAAGTGAAAGAGATGTGGAAAAGAAATGAAGATATCCGCACGAGACTCAAAGAGAAATGAAGGTTAGATCTGAACTTTATTATTAAAATAGGTTAATAAAAAAGATTTTTCTATTAATTGTGACTCTATCCAATTAGGGTTGAGAAATTGTAGACTTCAATAAAACAATTGTAGACTTCAACAAAACTATTAAAGTCAGTCCCTGTAGCACAAAAGAGATAAAATCGCACCAGTCGTGTCGAATGGTTATTTCCTCAAGGGAAGAAAGTCTTGTATTTTTGGTACATTCCAGGGAACAAAAGTTCAATTATTAAAGCTTGAATATGATTTCAAGTTTTGTAGTATCTTAAAAGTTCTAAAGTTGCAGATGTAATTTGTTTTCAATTGTGAACTCCCTATTAAGGGTGCTATTATGTGAAGGATCTCCTTGGGTATACATCAGATTGAAAGATGCATTGGTGTGCAACGTATTCAAGTGTTTGAAACTATTGATTTAGTAGTTTTTCAGGGTGGCAATATAACCCTCATAGTGGAGAGAAACTAGAAAGAACCAGTTTGTTGTTACCTGGCTAAGAACAACAACTCATATTCCATCTAAAAAATGAGAATATGTTAATGGAGGGTTATAACTTTATGAAAGATTTTCTAAGAGTTTTTTATTGGGGAGTAATAAGTGTATGAAAGATTTTCTAAGAGTTTTTATTTGGGAGTAATAAGTGGATTAAAATTCAATGGATTAAAATCCTTATTTAATTGAAGTGGGATCACATTCATAATATACTCAAAAAAAATTGTAATGAAGTTATAAGGTAGTTGTAAAGGTGTTATAAGGAGTCTTCTTTGACCCACCCAAAATTGAATAAGGGGGTCTATCTTAGGATCTTTGTGTGCGTCTAAGTCATTGGTTATCCTGTAGTTTTTTGGCAGTATTCAACGAACAATTGCTCTTGGCATGCACAACAGGATACAGATCCTGTAGTTTTTTAGCCGCGTTCATACAAGGAATGATTGCTCTTCGCCTCTTCGCATGCATAACATGATATCGCATGCACAACAAGATACAAAATTGAATTTTGTGGCATCAAAATACAAGCATCTCTCTTCCATATTCTGCATAATGGAAAGAATTGAAGAACTATTTACAATATTGCGCACATTAATTAACTCAACTACAAAATCTACAATTGCAATAAACAAGTGCACCCTCAGTACAGTGATTACTTGTTTACAAGTAACACACAAGAAGATTCATATGTTCAAACTTCAAAACAAATTGTTGTCTGATGAGTTAAGTTTGCTTCGACACCAACAATGTGATTTTAATGACATCAAGGATGAGAATGAAGACGTTCAGTTGACTAGTAATGAAATTCATAAACATGAAGATCAGTTAGATGAAGTCCTTATGTCAGAAAAAGTTGTGGATAAATTTATTGTTTGACCATGGGAAGAATTATGATTTAAACGAAATCGATATGGACTAGGATATGAAAATGATGCTAACAACCTTTTTCATATTCTTAATTATAGTGAACCTGTTTGTTTTGTGAGTGGAGGTTTTTTGAATGATGATAAGACAACAGAGCATATTGGTAATGAACAGGTACAGGATATTGTTAATGATGATGTTGTTCCAGATCATGATAATTGGTCAGATAAAGAACTCATACAGTGAAAACATTGTCACTGGTTTGGCCATGATAAGTCAAATTGTTTTGATCTTCATCCATGCAAATTTTGTGGGAAGGCAAATCACCCCTCAGAAAGGTGCCAAAAGCACAAGCATAAACAACTTCATTTTGAATGGTTAGGGAATTGGTGTTGGCGTTTGGAAGCCAATTTATTGAAGCAGTCTTATCATCGGATTTATACACAAGTATAATCGCACTTGATTGGAGATATTTCTATAGTTGATGGACATGAATTTTTTTCAAGATTTGTTGATTTAGGGTATGATCGGGGCCCAGTTGATGTAGTCTTCTGAGTTGAAGATCGAGTCTTCAGACTCCGCCAGAAGACAATTTGATGTGTTGGATCTCTTCTTGTCCATACTTGCAAATGACAGTCAAGGGAATTGGAACCACTTGTCCCTGACAGGGGGGAAATATAGTTGAGTTAGGCTCCAAGTTTGATTTTGAGTCAGGTTCCAAGTTTGATTTAGAGCCTGTGAACAGATGATCAAGTATGCAACCTAGTTCTTGGTATGTAGTCTTGTTCCTGAACATATTGTTGTTGATATGGTTTGTGGTCAGCTTAAAACCATCAATTGAGCAGAAGACATGAAGTTCTTCTTGTTACATTTTCATATTTTTCGAGCCTTGATCTCTTATTAGTTTATGGTCAACTTAAAACCATGCCATTTAGTAGAAGAAATCAGCTTCTGCTAGACATTCAGTTTGTGGTCATCCTGAAACCACTAGATTGGTTTGTGGTCATCCTGAAACCACCAGATGAGTTTGTGGTCAACCTTAAACCACCAATTTAGTAGAAGACATCAACTTTTGCTATTTTTTTCAGAGGTCAAAGAGCATCTTCAGCCAACCCTCTGAATATTCGCTTGACACATGTGATTGTCAAGTAGTGGCATCTTTTCAAGCAAGAACGAACTTATGATTAAGGGGGGATGTTAAAACAATAATCATAAGTTAGTTGGTTAGTTAAGTTAACCTAACTGTTATACAGTTACATGACAGTTATGGTATTTTTTATTATATATGTACATCTATGTACATGATTATTTACACAGAAGCATTGATGAATAGAGTATGCCTTTTATGCCATTGTTCAGTTATCTCCGTTCATCATGGTTTCTTGATTGCTTCTATTATTTTCATTATATTTCTTCTCTTTTCTTCATTATGAATCTAACAAAGATATCTCCTCCGCTCAGCAATTTGACTCCCAAAATCTATAGAAATATTCCTTCTGGATTTCAACCTATGATCTCATAAGAGAAAACACATTTTTTTTTTATTTAAAAATAAAAAATAAAAAATATTTAGAATATACATTTTAACTTAAACATAAACTCATATGAGAAAACACATGCTCTTAATAATATAAAGATATTTAAAAATAAAAATAAAAAGGGTTTGGAATAAGAACATGTGTTTTCTCTTAAGAGGTTAAGAGGTCACAGGTTCAAATCCAGAGTCGGGTAGGGTATGTATACCTACATAGATTTTACCAGTCAAATCGTTGGGCGGAGGGTCCCTTGTCCCACAAACAAGGGGGTCTCATACACCAATTTGGTGTGTTGGCTTGGCAGTGACCTTAAAAATAGATGATGATGATGATTATTGTTATTATTTATAGTGTTTCTTAAAGTATTAAAAATATTAGAAAACATTTAAAAATAATTCTTTATTTTAGATTTATGATATTAATTTGATTTCTCAATAAATAAATGATCTTAAAATTAATATACAATTTATGATATTAATTTGATTTTTCAATAAATAGATAATCTTAAAATTAGAATAAGATTATATGTTATGTAAAAATATTTGTAAATTATTATAATGTAAAAAAAATTAACATATATTTATTTAAATTAGTAAATTTAAAACTAAAGTAAATATATAGAATGTTTAAAAACATCATGTTATAATTAATTTTAATAAATATATAGAATGTTTAAAAATAAGATTAATTTTAATAAATATAACTATAAGGGGATAGGGTATGTATACCTTCGTAGATTTTACTAGTCAAATCGTTGGGCAGAGGATGACCACACAGTCTCTAGGATCACCGGATAATGAATGAGATTAAGAGGCCGATGAAGAAATGCGAGTCCTCCGAGATAGTGGAAAGAAATTAAACTATGCAATCTCCAAGATCACCAGCAAATGAAGGAGATTCGGAGACACATGAACAAATGTGGTTCTGCCAGTGAATCCCAAACCCTACCCAACGCTTAAATTTAAATAAAGTAAGTTACGCAATGTATAATAATATGTAAAAAAAATTGTTTAATATTATAGTGTTAATAAATATTTATATGAATTACTTTTTATATTTTATAAATTTGAAATTAAGACATGTTTATGAGAATGTTTAAAAATGTCATATTCTAGATGATTTTGAGTAAAAGTAATTAAATGTGTTATGATTTTTCCCACTTTAAACATATTATCATTGTAATTTGTCTTCAACAATCAAGATACACAAGCATATGGTTATAATATATATTGTTAGCACATATAATAGCATAATCTATTAACATTCATAACAAATATGTTCATGGAATAACAATTCAAATATTTGCTAGATATTAATTGGACGAGAAAATAGTATTTCTATTAAAATATGATCAACAAAAGTGTATGAATGACAAACTTCCATGCTGAAACGTCTCGGAACCGAGAAACTAAGTCTCTTCCAATTGGGCCTCCACCACTTCAATCCTCCACCAAAGGCAAGCTCACATAAGAGAGACAATGAGGTTCTCCATCAAAGAGGGAAGAGCTTGAGGGTTGAACAATGTGTTCATAATTTAAAGGACAAAGGGACGCAAACTCAATATAAAGTGAATAATTTCTCTCAAGTAACTTTGCTCTCAAAAGTTGAATTCTTCTCCATTTTCCACGGTTTGGATATGGCCCATTTATAGCCTTCAAATGGAACTGAAGGGCCAAGTTGGAACGTTTCTAGTATATGGAAGGTCAAGGATCATGGATCTCATGATGTGACATGGAAACCTAGCACAATTTTTAATTTTGAGCACCAAACTCGATGTATGCGGGTTGTAGTGGTGCAACCTGCGTATACGCATGTTGTATAACTGATAGGGCATGTATATGTGGAAAAATATGATTTTTATCTAGGAAGTGCAAAAGGGGACTTCAAGTCTGCATAGGGAAATGGAAAAGTCTTTCTGAGCAAGTTGCACGGGGTGAGGCAAATCTTGCTATAAAAGATGCCCCCTAATGTGTGAGGTCAGAGGAGTATCTGTGATGACCGAAATACATTATAATTCCCAGAAGTGGAGTAATAGAGACCCAGTTGGATGAACTAGTTTCTCATGAGAATATTACAATCCATAATGACTTTGTACACATGGATGCCAATTTGAATTACACTGCATATCCATGTGGAAATATACCAAACAACTTTTCATTTCCATAAATAGGCAATACAAAGTAGATACATGCCATAGGCTGTCATAGTCACAAAAAAGGCCCAGTGAAAACTAGTCTCAAAATCAATCTAAAGATATATGTATACAATGGAGTACAATATGATCTCCCATGATCGTTGAATTCATATAGATACTGGTCCAATGAATGATAGCAACAGCTCAGGAAAGTTGTGACTATAAACTGATGTCTTCAAGTCTTTTACACGATCCACCAAAGGTGCAAGTCTACATCATGTGAATAGAGGAGTTGAGGTCGAACACAATGAGACTTTGTTTGATTACCGGTCATTAAGGTATATTGTTAACAAACGTGAGATAGCCTACTGATAATGAAAGTAGGTATCAAGGCATTGAGTACATTCTTTCAAGTGTGAATAAAGGTGTTGAGGTCAAACACTTGAAGAATCCATTGATCAAGAGATATTGATGTATTCCCAACTACCAATGGAGAGAGAACATGTCATTGTTGATTGCAAGCCTCTAGGTACACATAGGACCTTAGGCCTTGTTTCCAAAATAGATGATCTGAAGTCGATTAAACGAGACCCGTTGAAAGGAGATAAGTAAGGCATCTCTCATCAGTCAGCACGAGGTACAAGGAAATAACTTGATGATTGGGAGGAACTCGGATGAAGAACATGTTCACGAACCAATGACCATGTGTGTCTTTCGCATGCACCAGATGCAAGTAGTGCACGAAAAAGACCCTTTGAATCGCATCCAATAAGGGAAAATGTCGATAAAGGTGAGGAAACCACCAATAAGGCTAATGGTATCCAATACATTGCACGAATCTCAATGTGTGAATAGATTTCTTGTCGTCGAACATGAGGGAAACTGACGCAGCCGCACTCCTCGGAGCATGTCCGCTATCACAGGATCTTCTTCTCCTCGGCCCGAAGAACTCCAAGGTTCTTCTATTTCCCTATCGGAAAATCTGTACCCCACAGATTCTCTTATGCACGACTCCCCTTTGTTCACTTGTCGGGAAATCGGAACTCGCGCCTTCGTGATTCTTCGGTTGATCACTGGGCTCTCGAATCCTCAAGACCCGATGGCCAGTCAACGCTGACTTCTTCCCGTACCTATTGGGACTTCTTCTCTATCGTGATTTCGTAACTCACGATGTCATGCACTTTGAATTGCCGACTCCCGATACCCGATGCGTCGAATCTCTGATGCGCACGTGTGAATTAATGATCTCGTCACCTCATCGGGATTTCAGAATTCTTGGGATCGCAATTCCTGATGCTAAAGGATTCAGGACTTACCCTTTCCTGATCCCCGATACTATGCCACCTGTCCTCCACTATCTCCTGTTGTGGCCCACACTGTCCTGTGACTTATCGGGATATCGCGTCTCATGATATCGCAATTCGCGTTGCGACAACTTGGAGTTTTGACTTGCGAACCCCTGATACACGATGACACGTGTAGATCCGACGGCTCCCTCGACACGGATCAATGGTTATGCTCCTCCTGAGCTTCGAACCTCTTCCACACTTACACTGTAACCTCCCTGCACCTCCGGGAGATCCAACGGCCCACGAAACTTCGCGAAACCTCCTCCAAGGATTTCGATCATCCGTTCTTCCCTTTGTGAATTCACGAAATGAAGAAGTGTCTCCTCCACGAGACTCGTTCTCCTGCTCACCAACCTGCGATGTTTCCTTTGGACTTCCAATAGCCGCTTCCCTACGCTTATCCTTTAGTGAATTTGAAGGCCTACTCCTCCTGGGCTTTCCACGACTTCAGTCTTCTTGGAAACCTCTTGCACACACTCCTTGCGGCAACCCTTCAACCTCGACTGAGTGTTGAAGTCTCTCGACTCTGCGCACTCCTGCAGCAACAGTATTTAACAGTTCACTTAGGTTCGCAACCCTGATACTTTTATCTAGCCTGCACACTCCTTGCATGACACTGTGTCTAACTGCACCTTTGAGGAAATGAGAACAAAATTTAACTCTAATTGAACCCTTCTGTCAACGCACTCCTTGCGGACGATTCGACTGCACTCCTTGCAGGAATCTCTAGCTCACTTAGAGAAACAATTGAAACTCATTCACTCCCCTTCTCAGACTTCAATTCACACATGAAATCGCATACACGGCATATTAAAGCAATTATATGACAGGATGCAAAGGTTCATGAGAATAACATCAATACACAGAGAAAACAACACAAAACCATGGATTTGAATCAAAGCTCTTCTATTAATTCAAATGCCTGTACATGGGTGTTCTTCATACAGTTCTCTGCATGCTCTTCTCTTCTTGCTCCTGTTCTTCAGAATTACATTACAATGATACAATGAGGGTGTCTATATCCATTTTCCCTCTCGGACTCTAAAGCTATCAAATCTAAAATTAATTTCCTATCTAACTGCATTAAATCTATTAAATGCCGACTATCTACCTACAGGACGAGAGCTATCCGCTCAAGGTCCATTACAATGTACAAAGGTGCCTCTTCTTAAATGACTCATTTAAGATTTGCGCAACAGTCCCAAAGCATTTTCAAAATTTGTGTTGGCTTATCCAGCTGTCTCCCGCTCCACGCTGGCTCACTTGATGTGCTGGCGATGCTCCTGCATCATACTCCTCAGCTTGAAAACTTTCATGGGCTCCTGTCCATGAGCTCCTGAACGGTCTTTCCATGCTTCTGAATCTCCGCTTCTGTCTCCCAGCTGGCATATTCAACTGGATGATTCTTCCACTTGATTAGATACTCAAAATATTCTTTTCTCCTGGTCTTCTTTCCCACTCTTTTGTCTAGTATGCACTCCATATGCGGTTTCTCTGCAACTAGAAATTGTTTCATCCACTGGATCACTATCTCCTCAGTTCCAATCTCTACTTCTCCAACCCTATATGGGTATAAATCCACGACATTGAATATCGGAGATATCCCAATGCCACTCGGCAATTCAATCTCATAAGCATTTTCTCTGAATTTCTTCAGGACTCTGCATGGCCCAATTTTTTTCATTTTCAACTTATTATATGCTCCCCTTGGGAACCTTTCCTTCCTCAAATGTGCCAGAACCAAATCACCAAGTTCAAACTGAAGTTGTCTCCAATGCTTATTTGCTCTCCGCTTATACTCCTGGCTTGATTTCAACAGTCGCTCCTTCACCCTCCTGTGAAGTTCTTTCATCGCCTCAGCGAATTCCTCTACACTAGCGCTGCTAGTAGCAGTGTGTTCTGAATCCCTTAACTCAGAAACTCCTCTCGGCTGCATCCCATATACAATCTAAAATGGACTCTTCCCTGTGCTCCGATTCACTGAGTCATTGTATGCGAACTCTGCTTGCGGCAATATATTATCCCAACTGTTGTGGTGCTTTGTCACCAAGCTTCTCAGTAAGTCTCCTAGGCTTCTGTTGACCACTTCCGTTTGTCCATCTGTCTGCGAATGATAAGCTGAAATAAACACCAAGTTAGTCCCCAACTTCTTCCATAAGGTCCTCCAAAAATTCCCTATGAATTTAGTGTCCCTGTCCGAAACTATGCTTTTCGGCAACCCATGAAGTCGAATGACCTCCTTGAAAAATAGATTTGTGATGTGAGTCGCATCATTGGTCTTCTGGCATGGGATAAAATGTGCCATCTTTGAAAACCTGTCCACCACCACAAAGATGGAATCAACACCTTTTTGTGTCCTTGGCAACCCCAATACAAAATCCATGTTAATTGCCTCCCATGGCCTCTCTGGTATGGGCAATGGCTGATAAAACCCTGCATTCTGCTTTCTTCCCTTCGAATGTTGGCAAAATCTACACCTGTCTACAAATATCTTGACATCTGCTCTCATTCCTGGCCAAAAGTATGATTCGCTCAGCTTCACAAATGTTTTGTCATGGCCAAAATGTCCTGCCAATCCACCACTATGTTTCTCTTTTAACAAGTTCTCCCTCATGGAGCAATTCGGAATACACAGTTGATTTCCTCTGAACATAAACCCTTCTTGGATCATAAAATCTATCCAAGGAATCCTATCTTTGAGAACTGGATTCTCAACTGCTTCATACACTTCTCCAAAATCTGCATCATCTACGTACATGTCCTTGAGATTTTCAAAACCCAATGTTTTGACTCGAAATTCCTGCAGCAACAAGCACTTCCTGCTCAAAGCATCAACCACTTTGTTAGCAGTACCCGAAATGTGCTTAATCACAAATGTGAAATTCTACATATACTCTACCCATTTTGCATGTTTCTGATTCAACTTCTCCTGTTGAGTCACAAACTGCAGTGCATGATTATCACTGTACAAAACAAATTCCTTCGGGACCAAATAATGCCTCCACTTTTTCAGCGCCTGTATGATAGCATAAAATTCTTTATCATACGTGGAGTATTTCAGCTTCACCTCATCCATATTCTCACTGAAATATGCAACCGGCCTGTCTTCTTGACTCAAGACCACTCCTATGGCAAATCCACTCGCATCACATTTCACCTGAAATGTCTTCTGGAAATCCGGTAACACCAACACTGGTCGTTCCATGATCTTCTGCTTCAACAGATTGAAGCTTTTCTCAGCCTCTGTTGTCCAATGAAAATATTTATTCCGCTTCTTCACTATTTCCATCATTGCTGCGCTAATCCCACTGAAATTCCTGATGAATTTTCAGTAGAAACTAGCCAGTCCATGAAAACTTCTCACTTCAAAAACATTTCTTGGTGATGGAAAATTCTTAATTACCTCCACTTTATCCGGATCCATCCTCAACTCATTGGCCGAAATAACAAAACCCAAGTATATGAGCTCTGTCTTCATAAATGAGTACTTATTCATATTGATCAACAACTTCTCTTGTTGTAGCTTCTGCATCACTATAGCCAAATGCTTCAGGTGTTCAGCCTCTGATTTACTGTAAATCAGTATGTCATCCAAATACACGATGAAAAATTTTCTGATGAATTCCCTCAGGACTTCATTCTTCAATATCATAAAGGTACTTGGCGCATTGGTCAAGCCAAATGGCATGACTAGCCATTCATACAGTCCTTCATTAGTCTTGAAGGTTGTCTTCCACTCATTGCCTTCTCTCATGCGAATCTGGTGGTATCCGCTTTTCAAATCAATCTTTGAAAAGTACTTTGCCCCACTCAGGAAATCCATCAGATCATCCATCCTTGGCAATGGAAACCTGTATCTAATGGTTATATTATTGATTTCCCTCAAGTCGGTACACATTCTCCAACCTCCATCCTTCTTCGGACTGAGTACTGTCGGAACAACACATGGACTCAAGCTTTCTCTGACGAGCCCTTTGTCCAACAAATTCTGGACCTGCTTCTTAACCTCTTCATTCTCTTGCGGCGTCAACCTATACGCGGCTTTGTTTGGAAAATTGGCTCCTGGTATGAGGTCTATATGATGACTCACACTTCCCATCGGTGGCAACGAATGGGGTAATTCGTCCACTATGATGTCAGCGAACTCTTCCAACAGTTACTGAACCTCATTTGGTAAATCATCCACTCTTGTGCTAGTCAGAACGATCCTCGGTTTTCTGACCACAAAGAATTGTGGTTCTTCCTTCTTCTTCACCTCCGTAATAAGTTCCTTCCCACTCATGAGAAGTACTGTGTTGTTTACTTCCGGCTTCACCTCCTTATCCTCTATCGGAAGCAACATATGGGTTCTCCCATTCTTCTCCAGGGTATATGTGTTCATTCTCCCGTCATGAATCACATTTCTATCATATTGCCATGGTCTATCCAGCAATAGATGACAAACATCCATGGGAATAACATCACATAGAATCTTATCATTGTATCCACCTATTTTGAATTCAACCAAGCATTGTTTAGTAACAGTTACCTGGTGTCCTTTTTGTAGCCACGAAACTCTGTATGGGCTCGGATGATCAGTTGTCTCCAGCTCCAGCTTCTCTACCATTTCTGTAGATACGAGATTATCCGTGCTACCACTATCCATGATGACCTTGCACACCCTGTCCTTGCTCTTGCAAGTTGTTCTAAAGAGTCTGGTCCTTTGGACTGAACTCTCCACCTCTTTCTCGGGTGTTAAAAGGACTTTTCGCATCATAAGCAATCTTCCACCTTCTGCATCCTCGGCCTCCACATCTCGCCTCTGCACTTCGGCGATGTGAGCTTCCCCAATGTCCTTCTTTTTCTATGGACACTCTTAATACTTGTGCCCATTCTTTCCACATGTGAAGAATGTGATGACTCCACCTCTTCCTCTTCCTCTACCTCTGGTACGAGGTGTTAACGATAAAAAATGCACTGGCATTTTTGCAAGAATGATGTCTAATATTGTAGGGAACATTTTACTAGCTTCCCTAGCTCCAAATTCAAATATGATTGCACCATTGGAAATCTTATGATCTGTAGTTAAAAATCAACTATTTGAACGTGCAAAACGGACATTCCACGGCTGAGAAAATTGATTTTTCCCAAAGGCATTTTTTGCTGGAAATTCTGACTTTTGGTGGTTTAGGCGAACAGGATGACTATTCATTAACCACCGAAAGTTGCACTTTCGGTGGATAACTCACCCAGAAATCTTCCCAGACAACCACCGAAAGCCTGTGTGTCCAAAATTGAACGAGTTTTTACACAGGTCAAGGATTTTTTATATGAAAAGATTCAGGATCTTTTCCAATGAAGGTCTAATGAATTATCAAGTCCAGCACAACAGTTATTTTTGACATATTATGAAGAAAGGAGTTATTTCAAAGGTTATGGACATGTTTTAATTAAGACAGAAAGCAGGACACCTGGCCACATCAACAAATTCGACCTAGTCTCTAAAGTCATCATCTAGCCTTGGAAGGCTGTTCTACACTGCACCAACAATCAATAGAGAGAAATCAGGGATTGACCTCATTTTGAGGAAGCATCCCACTTATTTTGCAACAGATTTTGACTTGCTATTTTTAGATGATTTGATCCATGTTTTCAGGATCTTAGAACTGTTTTGTAATGCTATAAATATTAGAATAGAAGATGAACTAGGGGGTTCAATTTTGGTTTTCTACAGGCTGTTACTGTAAGAAAGGACTTATTCTTATTATATGAAAGATTTCAAGCTTCCCTCAGTTGTGTTGTCAGACTTCTCTTTCCTGTCTCTGATATCTTGTGAGTGAATGTTCTTTGTTGATGCTCA
>ML808773.1:31712-77764 GCA_009831015.1 Picea engelmannii
TAGCACATTTATGAGTCATCAAAAATTTTCTTCATCAACAACATCATCATTCTCGAAAGAATGCTATCATCATCTGCATCAAATATGTATCAGTAAAAATGATACCTCATCACAGCACTAGGTTGGCACAGCTTGAGGCCATATGTTGATTATGTGGAAAATGATTATTTAGCACAGCGGGCGATTGAGACAAGAGCCTCGTAGCTTACTCAAGTTTGGGGGACAAGTGGGTAAGGTGATCATCTGTACAAAGATTGCAAGGAAATTTCACCTTCCACTTTTCTTTCTTGCCCTCATCAACATTATCATTTGATCTATCATTGTTAAGGTTGTCCTTAGGTTTATTATTATTATTATTCCTCCCACCCTTATGATTGTTACCACGTCCTTTCCCTTTATTCCCTCCTGGTTGTTGGTTACCATTTGGGTTATACAACGACTATACAGAATGCACATCTGTCGACTGGGTGGGAGTGGAGGACACAGACGAATCTTGTCCCACTATAGATTGGCTTAGAGAAAAATCCTTCAATTGGTGCATCACTAAGTCTGCAGACTTAGTATTTGTCGAGCCTATAATTCCATTGGCATGAAGCTCAGGATTTTGTCTAGGGTCTTATTTTGACCTTGGTGCATCAGGAAGAATTTTGTATAACATCCCAGATTGAGCATATATGAGATCTGATTGTTGGACTTTAAAAATAACTTCCTCTTCATATGTTACCCCGGATGTAGAAACATCCTTCGAAATATAGGGAAATCAATACTTAAGAAACCATTCCAATAGGAACTATGGAGGAATGTAGGCTTTGATCAACCTCTTTCATCTACGCCACTCTTGGATATGATCTGAGATATAGGTGGCTTTGTCCTAGCGAGGGTCGATAGAAGTTCTATGTCAGCATTGTAATGAACTAGAAACTGGAAGTGGTTGAAAAAGACTAATACCATCTGATTAAAATTCCCATATGTTCCCCCCGGTAGCTCTATGTACCATTTCACTGCAACCCTGTAAGGGTCCGTTGAAACAGTCTCAAACAAATAGAATCATCGTTAAGGGAATTGGAAGAGCACCAAAGACGAAAAGTAATGACGTGATCACCAGGATCCTCACCAGTATTTCCCTCAAATTTTGAAATATCTGAAGGAATCTTGGTGGGGACGTGGGGCCATGACAAATCATGACATACCGGGTCATTCATTAATATTGAAAATTTTGGAAAATTAAGTGTGGCCAGAAAAGGGACTCGGGATTGCAGCATCTGACCCCAATCTCTCGAGAAAGATTGATGTTGAGGAATGGCAACCCATCCATTGTTTTGGTATGCACCATGGCCTTGTCTGGGATTTTAAAACCCCCCTCCAACTAATTCATAAGGGGTTGGTTAGGCACCATTCCAGTAGGAATTTTATAATGAGGGTTAAAAACATTTCCCCCAACTAGAGGAGCTCCAGGATGGGGGGTGCCCATAGTATGAAATTGACTCCCTTCAGGTGGAAATTTGGAGGATAGAGGTGGATTCATCATACCAAATGTTTTGGTCAGAATTGGTGTGGAGGAGGAAGGTGTAAAGGATGGAACATAGGCAACAGCTTGTCCGCCCAGTTGATTACTCCATCTAGGAGCATTAAGACTAGGATTAGACCCAGGGTGAAAAGGATGCTGGCTTCCAACCATAGGAGTCATTTGGGAAATATGAGCTCCACCAAACGAGAGTGGAATATGCGAAGGAGACATTCCCCCAATTCTAATACTGAGATTTTTGTTATTCGCTGCAATGGAAGACAAAAGTTGTGATGTAATATTTGACATACCAAAACAAAAAGGGTTAGAGACCAAAGGAATGTACTAAGCATTGTAGCTCAGAGAATGAAAAAGAGACCCAAAAGGGTTCGTTACTATGGGTTGAGTACCAACCACAGGCTGGACAGGAGTGATGATGGGAACCTTCGACACTACAATTGTAGTGGTTGAAGGTGTAGAAAGAGTTCCATTAACTACGATAGGTATGGGAGTCGAAGGACTCCCAATATCTTTCTGAATCGACTCAATACTCATACTTGTATGATCACAAGTTTGGTAGGTGGAGGTGTGTGTACCATGATTGATAACTTTACACCTTTTAGAAGGCAAGGACTCAAGATGCAGTGGTAATTTCAATAAACGACGAGACCTGCGGGGAATTTGGTATGGCTCCACAATGACTCAAGACTTGAGATATAAAAACAAATCCTAAGGCCAACTAACAATCAAAGAGAACACCAAAATAAACAAAAGGGCCAATATGCACACAAACAGGATATAGTGGCTAAAAAGGGGCCTCCCTCACTAAAGTAGGTGTGCCTCACCCAAGAGGGGCCTGAGACTCCCTTCAAAATATCGGAGGTATCTGAATCAGTTATAAGGGCCCTCATGGGCCTAACATCATAGTCAGGGATAATTTTAAGTATGGAAATTTATATTAAAATGTAGAAACATGGGCTAATCTTACTAGTCCTTAATATGCAAAATGTAAAATGTTTGGCGATAGTTTTGTAAAAATATTCAAATTTCTAAGGATTTAAATAGCTTCTAGCAAATATTAGCTATTTTTAAGGTAAAATAATTTTATTCTATGGAATTAGGGCGAATTGATTTTAGAAAAAATGGAAATTAGGGAATCTTTTTTTGCGAAAAACAATGGAAAATTAGCCCATTTGCAAAATTTAGCCCCTAAAATCATCTATGAAGTTGATCAGATCACCCCAGAGAGGTAATCCTCCATAAAGGTTGTGTGTTGTCCAAACTTTATCTGACTCAGGGTATCTGCAGAACAACCCTTGCAAGTAACCTATGTGTCTACCTATGTCAAGTAGCTAAATCCACCATGATATAACCAATGCACAGGCGAACAGTCATAAGTCGGGTCCACCGTATGAGCAGGGCAACAAAACCCAAAATATTTAAATCACCAACTCTCATAGAGGTAAAGGTACTAGAAATACCCCCATATACAAATAGATTCCCATAAATATCTCTGACACTAAGAAGGTATTAGAGGGAAATCTCTGCAACCAAATTCGCATGACCTCATGCTTAACTACGACGTGAGAGGAGCCTATTGATGTCACCAATTATACAATGGATTTCACCACTCCCTTAGTCAGACACATATGTTGAGTTTAATAGCCTTGGAGAAGTTTACTCACAAAATCCTATTCCAAGGCTCTATATCTTAAGCTAGTTTGTGTACCCTGAAAAATAAAATCATTTCTAATCAATTTTAAATTAATCAGTGTTACTTTTAATGGTTTTTTTAAATCAAAAGATGTGGTCGTGAAACTAATGATGCTATGACTCAGCATATAAAATAAATTAATATGAACATAAAGCTAAGTCCTAAACTTCAATTCTCAAAAGATGATCATCTTTTCAAAATGAAACTTTCAATTCAACTCTGCAACTTCAATAAGATTCAATCTTTCCATACATGTATCAAGATGAATAATAAACAACCCAAAAGAGCAAATGCCAAAATGCAAAATGTATTTTTTTGTAATTTCAATATAAAGAAATGAAAATGCAAGGACTGAACAACAGCTTGATATATAGACCCTACTGTAAGAAAAAAGAGGAAAACCAAGAAGGATACCAAGAAGAAAACACTCAGCCCAAGATGCAAGGACAGCCAATGAAAAATATGATGAGAAGGAAAAACCACCCAAAAATTCAACCAAATAAAGGTTTCCAATCACTCTGCAGGCACTCAATAGTTATGAAAGAGACCGAAGAAGACTAAACAACTATCAAAACTCACCCAGCAAACACCAAACCTAGCAATCAAGCAAAACATATTGATGTACAAGACTGTTTAAGAAAAAATCGTGTATGTACCCACCCTATAGAATGACAGATCGCGTATGTACGCGTCTGTGAACGGAAAAACTACGTATATGTATTAAAACATTGCCAGGTTAAGAATAAGGCCAAGAAACTCAGATTCAAAATGAAAATAGTTTTCCAAACAATCATACAACAAGGAAACTCAATCAAACCGAGAGTAATCAAAGGAGAAAAACACTCCAAACCCCAAAAAGAAGATTCAATCCCCAGTATGGTTACCAATTCTATTACAAGGAAAATCACTCTATGACATGGGGTAAACCACAAAAAACAGAATGATTGCATAAATCAACTCTAATATCAAGTATTCTATATAAATGAAAATGCTAATAAGACAAGATAAAGATCCTACCTCCCCTGGACGTTCGATGAAGACCACTGTTGAGCACTCGACTCAAATATTTATACTTGCAACTTGTCCTCAACAACCAGGATACATAATTATATGGTGATAATATATATATTTATCACATACAATATCATAATCTATCAACATTCATAACAAATATGCCCATTTTTATAACCCTAATTTGCACCATACATGCTTACCTGGCATCGGGCCTTCTCAAATTCCTTCTTTTCCAAAACATTGTTGAACAACTCTTCTTAAAAACCCCTTTTATAAAGGCCCACATGCCCTGCTCCATTACTACACACGTGTACATGCTAGCTAACCCAATACAACCCACATGTACCTCCAAAAGCATGGAAAAAGGAAAGTTGATGACGGAACACACAACTTTGGGTAAGTTAACTAAACCTTTTGACCATGCATGACCGGTCACTCAACCAAATACCTAGCTTCTTCTAGCCTATAAAAGAAGGGTTAGGGGTCGCATTTGAAAGAAGGAGAATCATAGTAAAGAAACTATACCCGATTGAGAATTCCCTTTGTCCCAACCTTTAACCATCCTTGTGCAAAGAGAAGTATAGAGAAAAGAAGTTGGAAGACAGTGGAAGAAGAGCCCAGGACCAGGATCGAGGAGCAGTAGCCGACTTTATCATTGTAAGGTATCATTGTGAAGTTAATAAAAGAATTTCTTTTCCCATCCCTCCATATGAGATTGTCATTATTGGAATATTGATTGTATGATTGATTAAATCTCTAACCCGTTAGTTCATAGATCAAATGCATGTGGAATTATTTGTTTGTCTTTAGTGAATGTAGGTCAACATTGGGAGGAGATTTGCAGTCAAAGAATGACCAAGCGCGAAAAGGGATCGACATCAAACACGAAGAATAAGGTACGTCAACTTAATCTCTTGAGCCTTGTATTTACATATGAATAATTGGGGTCTAGGCATGGGATGATGGTAAAAAGTAAGAATCTTTAGGTCATTTCTGCATGCATGATAAAACCCTTAGTCCGTAGGAGGGATTTCCCACCCACAACAGAATTGGCAACCATACTGGGGATATCTAGGGTTTCTGGGAATGTTTTTTCTTGGGTATTTTTAAAAACTGGTTTCATTTCTTGTTTTTAAAGTTTCTGTAAAAGTTTGAGCTAACAGAGATTTTGGTCTTCCATACTAGTTATCTCTGTTTCTTTGCTTGACTGCATTTTTTTTTTCTGAGACCCACAGAGGTACATGCAGCCTGTATAAGGTCCTCACGTGTGTACCCGCGCCCTACATTCTCACAGCCCGTGTGTACATGCTAGCTAAGGAAGTGTCAGTTGCCTGTATGATTCTAGAAAATTTATTTTAGAGAGGCAGTCATCCTCTCCCTGTTAGAAATAGTCCTTCTCAGGGTTTTTATGGAACTCTTTCTAGTCTTTGTTGTTTGGAATCTATATCTTAGGTTTCACCTCAGATTGGTTTGTTCTATGAATTTTTCCTTTAGTTGTTTTCTTTTTTCTGTTAAAGTAAGTGTATGTGTCTTCAAGAGATCTTGGTTCTCAGTACCAGTAGTCTCTTCCTGGGCTAGATTGCTTGGCCTTTCATTTGTCTTAGAGTTTCATAGATACACACATCCTGTATAAGGCCAGCATGCGTGTACACATGCTCTTACTTTACACATCTCGCGTGCACACGCTTGTTGTTGAACTGTTAGCATTGTGTTTGTGGAGAAAATATTTGTTGAAGGTGAGGCAGTCATCCTTTCCTTTGACAAGAGTTATACCTCTCAGGTTTTTGGGTCTCTGTCATAGCGGTCAGTAACTTAGGTTTGATCACAACAATAGCTTTCTTTTTCATTAAGAAGTTTTCCTCAAAAATTTATTTTTATAGGGTTTTTAGACAAGTGTGAGAGTCCAGTTTTAATTTTCTTGTGTGTGATTTTAAAGTGACTCTTTGAGATCTGTGCTTAGGCCAGAAGTTTTATTGGTTTTTACTTGTTGATATTTTTCCTTTTTTCTTTGTGAGCATTCAAATAAATAAAAAATAATTTTATTTCTTTGTTTGGTTAAATAGTGTTGTTTTTCATTAGTAACCAGGGAAAAGTCTTTGCTTTCATAAGTTTTTGATGGTTTACTTAGATCATAAGTAGCTCATAGTCAAGTGAAATCCTGCTTTGAGTTTGTTGTTCAAAGATCTTAGAAAAAAATTTAGTTTGAAAAGTTGTTTAAGATTTGAGTCAAGAGAATTTATTTTGTTTCTAGCTTTCTATTTATTTTGCTTTCATCTTTCAAACATCACTAGTTTCACTTTCATAACCTTTGACTTAAGACAAGCCATACAAATTAACACTAAATCTAAAATTCATTAGAATTTTTATGTTTGTAGGGTTAATCCTAGGACAGACATTGGGCCACGCTTTGAAGAGTATACCCAGAGGGTGCTTCTATGTTCGAGTTGAACTTGCACCGGTAAGTTTCTCTAGTGTTGGTTGTTGTAACTATTCTTCCAACTAGTTTAGCGTTTGCTTGTTTGATCTTGGAGGGACCTTTTTAGTGTGTATTGTTTTTTTGAACGAATAGAAAGCCCTAGTGTGTCTTTGATCTTCTCACACAGTGGAGGATCACGAGCTCCGCCAGTCATGAAGGCTTCTGGGCCTATCACCAGTTACACTAGAGCTGCCTCCACCACCACTAAGGCGAAAGCTAGACCAACAAGGGTCTTTTGAAGAAACCGGGTCACAAGAAATTGTACCCGGCCAACATCCGAAGGAAACGACCATTTTATACTTTGGAGAAAAAGATATCAGTCCATCTGAAACTCTAACCACTAATATTTTGGCACCCATCATCGTACCGATTCACCCTTACGAGTGCCAGACATTGTCGCATGTAGCAATGGAAATGAATGTTGTCACTTCTTCTGGGAATTCTTCAATTCCCACTACGATTGTCACCACAGGATATTTTCCACCTCCTAACCCACCGTCACTAGTCCGAGCCACCATGGTCTCATACGCCTCTACCTCAAACAGTGGTCCAATCCTGTCTATGGCAGTGGCCATGGCCCCTTTCACAATGGCTGCGACAGGCCCTCCGTTCTCATATGGGATGCCTAGCTCAAGTACAAGTCCTGTACTTTACTACTCCATTTCAGAGACTTTAGATCTAGGGACAGGGAGCTCTAACACTCCTCTGCAAGGAAATATGGGGGGCACTTCATCTCCTTTTAACACTTTTCCTTACAGGGTAGGTCATATACCTCCTTCGTCCCCTTCGCTCGGTGGCACCCACCAGCAATCCGCCGGGCCACCCACACACCATAGTTTATTTGGAGCAGGGAGTCAACAACCACCCACTCATAATATGTTGGTAGGTTCGACACCTTTTCCTTTGTTCGGTGAGTTTGGTAACAACGCTTTCCCATCAGCTAGCTTCCCGATGGGGGGCAACCCTGGTTATGAAAAATCTATTCCTATGCAGGGTATTATTCCTGCACAGGGGGAAAACCCATGAATTTCTTCCACATCAAGACCTTGGAATTCTTGGCAGGGATCAGTTCCCTTGTTAGGAATGCCAATCTGGGGCGATTATTTTCACAACCAATGGAACCCCAGACAAGGTACTACGCATATGCCCATGGGATCGGCATGGGGCAACCCTTACCAAATTCCTCTGAATGTAATGCATGCCCAACCATCTACTAGAACCCAGGCCGACAACCAAACTTTTCCTAGCAACTTGGTGCCAGTCAAACTCCAGGTCCCTTTTTCCATGGTTATCACCAACAACCCAAACTACCTTTCCTGGAAACTTTTCATTTTCCAGAATTGACAAGGTTGTTGAATGACCCTATCTGTCATGATCTGCGTTGGCCCCCTATGTCGATGAAGTTTCCTTCGAACATGCCAAATTTTGAAACCAAGCCTAAAGAAGATCCAGGAGATCATGTGACCACCTTCCATCTTTGGTGCTCGTCTAACTCGTTGAAAGACGACTCCGTACAGTTGTGATTGTTTCAACGTACTCTCATTGGGAGTGCCGTGAAATGGTACATTGAGATCGACCACTCAAGATACTCTTGTTGGCATGTTTTACAGGCAGCGTATGCTTGTCATTGATGGCAATTACAGTAGCGATGATCAGTAGCGCAGTGATAATTAGGGAGGATAAGAAACAGTGATCATTGGATCAACAATTCAGAATTCTCGATGGCTATCAGATATCAATGTAGACAAGAAGAGCACGCAGATATGGAGGATATATCTCGGGTTTTAGATCCGAGTGTGAGGACCAACCATTGTAGGATCTAGGAGAATCTGCACTATCTTTAAAAGTGCAAGGTGAAGTGAGTTTGTGAATCGAAGTTTCGTGAATCGCGACATAGAGAGGCAAGAAACAATACCACAGGACTGTCGAAATCGTGATATGAAAAATTGTGATATGATCTGAGCCATTGAATCAAGATCACATCTGGACCATCGATCCGACTCACGTCAGCAAACCACATCAGCTAAGAACACGTGGCACAACCAGGCAATGACAAGTGTCAAACTGATTCAACATTTTAGGCACATGTAAGTCATGAATAAAAGTGACACATGGCAGTTATTCGACATGTGTCAATCCATGTGTGACGTCAACATGCTTACATCACTTCGGGGTTTTGTGACTCGCAACTTGGAGAGTCAAGAAACAATACCACAGGAATGCTTAGATCACGATATGCGAAATAACGACAAGATCTTGACCATTAATCAAGAGGACATGTGGCGAAAGATCAGAGCACCACAAAGACTCCACTTCGGAGTTTCACAAGTCATGAAATTCAAAGGAAAGAGATTCAAACTCGCGATATGCAAGATCATGATAAAATATTGACCGTTGATCCAAGAGGGACACGTGGCAGAAGATCAGAGCATGTCAAAGACTCCATTTCGGGGTTTCGCGTATCACGACTTGGAGTGACGAGAATATCCATCTAAGAACTCGCGAGATGCAATATCGTGATTTACTCACAACTGTCAGATCAAGGTGTGATATGGACCATCGATCCAACTTTATTTCAGAATATCGCCTATCACAAGTTGGAGTGACAAGAACCTCCATCGAAGAACTCGTGAGATGCGAAATCTCGAGTTAATCGCAGTCGTCAAATCAAGATCAGATCTGAACTGTCGAATCATAGGACAAGTGGCAAGCAATTGGAATTTCACTGACTTGGGGTCAATGGAGCATGGTGTGGAAACTCACGAAATATGAAGAGCCTTTTTGGCATAGTCTATGGTCATCGCYGGTGGTCATGAGAAGGGAAGGAGTCAGTCCAGATAAGCTCCATTTCAGGGTTTCGGAGATCACGACTTGGAGAGTCRAGATGCCTCATCTCTAGATTCACGAAAYGTGAATTCGCAAAAAKAACTTTATACATAAGCGCTTGGTCATGGCCATGGCCATATAGAGGAAGGAGCTAGCGCAGAAAATCTCTATATCAGATCTTCGGAGATCGCATATGGGAGTGTCGAGACACTTGGTCACACGAATGTCGAATTGTTGAATGTCRAAATGTCGAAATGAGTGCAAGATCCTATGGATCCAATCCAACGGTGCAGGTGAATCTGAGTATGATCGGAGAGCTAATGTTGTGCTTCACAGTGTAACTGCTAGAAACCATTGATGGTTTCTGCCAAAAGATTCGAAGAGACTTCTGTGTGATCGCTAGAGGAGCTGAAGAGTCTCCAAGCTTCGTTCAGTAAAGGAAGACAACTCTTAGAGGGATTGATAGGTGGATGATCATTGAAGTCTGTAGCTGAAAATAGAAAGGATAATCTCATCGAAGACAGAGAAGACAAAGAGCCTCAACTACCAAAGAAGCTAAGAAATCTAGAAAGAACACCCAGTGATGTTGAATGCGTGGGAAAAACTGTCAAAGAAGTTGAAGAGTCACGATGATGATGAGGCAGAGCACTCGAGATGTGGAGGAATTTGGCACGGAGTGAGCATGCAGAGGAATTGTGAATATTGCATGCACAAAGACAACAGAGAATATAAGAATGTTGAACAAAGAAGAGATAAGTGTTGTCGCTGTGGAGTAGAATTCAAGGGGTGTGCAAGGAGGCAGAGCGCAAGAGAAAAAATGCACAGTAGAGGAATGTTGCATTGAAAGGATATGGCGCAGAGAGAATAAAAGGAAGAAGAACAGGAAGTGAAAGGTGTGTGCAGAAGACATTGATGCAGACAGGGTAGAGAAGTGTAACAGAACATCGACAAGGCTGGTAAGCCATTGAATAACTTTATATCACTGTAATAAGTTTTAGTATCAAAGAATTTATAATTCATGGTGGTTGGGAGGTGCTAGGGAGGACTGGTGTCCTCAGAGGTTCAAGTGGGTGCTTGAACACAGGGATTTGATGCTTCCTTCTAGTTGGTGCTAGACAAAATCAGGGAGTTGGTGCTTCCTTCTAGTGGGTGCTAGAGAAAACAGAGAGTTGGTGCTCTCAACAAGTAGCAGCTTGCATAGTTGAGGTTGTAGCCTCATTATGAGTTGGTGCTCATATGTATGATAATGTAAAGAATGTAACTATTACTTATCATATAAAGAAAAAGATGTTTTTACCCTATAAGGGTTTCCTCGGGAAATATCTATCTCTGTGTTTCTCATATATGTGACTGATGTCGAATGTGCCTTTGTTTATTTCCCTGCATTATTGTCATCATCATTGAGTGCCTTGTAAAGTTTTTTAAAAGAAGCATAATTTTTTAAGCATGGTAACAACTGATTCACCCCCCCCCTCTCAGTTGTCCAACAACTCTTCCTTCGGCGAATTGGCAATGGATTTCCTAAACCATTTCCAATTACCTCTGATATATGACATTGGCATGGAATTGCTGGCCAATTTCGCCCAGACAAAAGTGAACCATATCTCTGATCACATCCAAGAATGGAGACGCTGGAAGAGTTTAATTAAGGTGCTAGTCCCACCAGCATTCTTTCTTGAGTGGTTCCTTAAGTCTTTGGTCCCATAGTTATCCAAAGACGTCGCGACGTCGGGAGTTTTTTCTGAAGAAGATTCCATCATGAGATCTCAACAGCTTGAGCTAATCTACTTTCAGTCCGGTTTATTATACGAGATCTTGCTAGATGTTCCACACTCAATACTTGATAAAACCAGAAAGAGAGTTGGACCACATGCCAATGGTATTGTTGGTTCAACACAAACAAATCCCGCTAAGCAACTGACGAAGAAATTGCAGCAATTGTCTATACAACACACAACGGCTAGCCAAACTACTGTTTTGGCTGCTCCCCCTAACCAAATGTCGGATGTACACATAGTGTAATCGACAAATCCAAAGGCCACCCAACAACCTAAAGGAAATAAAAAACAACGAAAGAAAGGTAAGGAGGATAAGAAACCCACTAATAATGCTGGCAGGGGCAACACTGAGAAACGGAAGGTGAGGTATCCGTGCAACCTGTGCGCGGAAGACCACCCAATCCACAAATTTCCTTGGCTTGCAGAGGCCCAAAATTTTGTGACACAGCGACAACCTACCATGTTAACCAATCCATTTAAACATGGGCAAAACCTAACCCAAGCCTCTAAAACCGTGGAAGGGGCAGTCAAGGACCCTCTCCGTCTTCAAACAATCCTGAATCCATGAATGTGTATATGATGAAGGGTGATGCTTTTATATCGGCTATAGAGAATGAATACAGTAAACCAAGCATTGATGAGAAGGGCAAAGAAGTCGAACTCCCATCTCTTCCTCTCCAGATCGATAAGACATTGGGTGAAACAATGACATGCATCCCAAAAGGCGCGTTCAAGAAAGATTCTCACAACCCAAATGCAAGGGCCACCTAGAACTATTATGTGGAGGAGGATTTGTCTCAAACCCCTTGTGCGATGTCTACTTTGGAGGTCCTCTAAAGATACCCTTCGCAGAGGAAAACTTTGTTAGCCGCTTTAGGATCTACCGAGACTTGTAATCTGGGTACAATCATGCTAGATACAACTGACTTAAAACCTCGTCTGCCTTACCACGTAGCATTTCAGATAGTAGTGGCTCACCCCACAAAAAATTTTACTCGAAATATTTTCTACACAGTGGTTGATGAGGGCGCCTTGACATGCGTTATGTCATTGGCATGTTGGAAGGCCATTGGCCAACCCGTTTTGTCTCCGTAACCTACTCTTCTCACTGCTTTCAACAGTCATTCATTCCAACCACATGGTATCATTACCATTTTCCCCGTGCAGTTAGGAGGGAAGACCGTGTGCATCGAGGTAGAAGTAGTCGATGTGTCCCTCGACTACAATCTCTTGTTAGGAAGGAGTTGGACTTACGCCATGCAAGCAGTGGTTGCTACAGTTTTCTGGGTCTTGTTGTTTCCACACGAGGACCAGATTGTGACCATTGATCAATTGTCTTTCTCCAGACCTGACTCTTCATTGGGGGTATCAATGGTTCTGATGATTGATAATCCCCAACCAGGCATAGTCAACGTAGGGGTTGGTTTGTGCCCATCTTTGATGGGTACCTTCGATTACCCGCCCCCTCAAGGTAATGTCAAGTTCATATCCAACCACCATAAGGTTGAGATTTTCCAAGTTTCACCATTTCACATGACTTACTTCAACAATCTGTGTATACTTCCTTCCCCATCGACCACAATGGAAGGGACAGGGCACCCTAGCATGTCCATGCTCTTGTCCGCAGCTGAAGTAGCATACTCTTTAGTCCAGCAAGCTTCGACCAACATAGATCCAACTCCTGCACAAGAGTTAGATCTGATTCTAGAGCCTATTTGGGCTCAAGGCTCTCTCGCTGACACCGATTCGTTAGACTTATTCTTTCCCTCCGATGAAGCATTAATTGAAGCAATGACTAGTCCAGACAAACCCTAGGACAATCTCCATCACAAATCATACTTCCTCCCAGAGTTAAGCAGAATCAAAGTCGAAGAATTCATCTTGACTATGACTGAAGATAGGTCTTTTCCTATTAATCCCTTAGCTACACAAGAGGTTTATGCCAAGGGTAATATGGAAACTATCATTGAAACCATACCGATTAATATCTCCAGAACCCCTGGTTTCATGGAGAATGTTTTCGTTGGAGCTGACTGTTCCCCCAGAGAGATTCAAATCTACACAGATCTATTTAAAGGATTCTGCGATGTTTTTTCCTGGTCTTACAAGGAAATGCTAGGCATCGATCCAAAAATATTCAAACATGAAATCACAACTTATCTGGACGCCAAGCCTATTTGGCAAAAGCTTTGCCCAGTTAATCCCAGGAAAGAAGCAGCCATTAAGGTTGAAGTTGAGAAACTGCTAAAAGCCGTATTTATCTATCCTATCCATTTGACCCAATGGGTGTCAAATCCTGTGTCGGTCAATAAGAAACAGGGCATGATTCATGTATGTATGAACTTTCATGATTTGAACAAGGCTTGTCGAAAAGATAATTTTCCCACACCATTCATCGACCAGATAATTGATGAATGTGCAGGTTGCGAGGCCTTCTCTTTCATGGATGGTTTTTTGGGATATAATAAAATACAAATCAAACCCGAAGACTAGTACAAAACGACATTCATTTGTCTATGGGGTACATTTGTGTATCGTAAGATTCCCTTTGGTCTCAAAAATGTTGGAGCGACCTTTCAGCAGGCCATGTCTTTTTCTTTCCATGATCTCAAGAATATAGTCGAGGCCTATTTAGATAATTTAGCATCTTGATCTCGCAAGAGAACAGATCATTCCACACACCTCCAACTTATCTTTGAGTGATGTCGCTACTTTTGGATTCACTTGAATCCAAACAAGCATAGCTTTTTCATACAATCAGGACGTTTGTTAGGTTTCATAGTGTCAAAAACAGGGATCATGGTCGATCCTCTCAAGGTTGAGGCAATAATTCAGTTGCCTCCCCCATGCACAATCCTTCAACTTCAGAGTCTACAGGGCAAGGAAAATTTTTTAAGGCGTTTCATCGCCAACTATGCCAAGATCACAAAGGTATTTATGCGCTTACTAAAGAAAGACATTCCTTTTTATTGGGACGATGTCGCTCAATGCTCTTTCGAAGCATTGAAACATTCCCTCACAACTGGCCCTCTGCTTCGGCCACCTAACTATAACAAAGATTTCTTATTATACCTGGCTACAACAAAGTCAACCATCGGCATGGTCTTAGTTCAACAAGATGATTTGTTCTCGAATATGTGATCTATTACCTGAGCCTAGGCCTAGTCAGACCAGAACTCAATTATTCTCATATCAAAAAACTTGTGTTGGCAGCAATCCATGTTGTTCAACGGTTCTGTCATTATGTTCTGTTTCGCAAGACCACCATCATTGTCGTTGTGAATCTGTTTCTATATGTATTGACACGATGGGTAATAGGTATAAAGATCAATAGATGGATAGTCGTCCTCTAGGAATTCGACTTAGATTTTGTTTCAGTGAAATCCAAAAAGTCATTGGTCTTCGCAGAACTTATTTTAAAATGTACGATTGAGTCAGGTGATGTTATGCCCGAAGAGTCGCCTATCAGAGGAGATATGTTTTTTATCACATCTTCAGATCCATGGTACGAAGATATACTTGTCTATCTCCAAACTTTGAAGTACCCCACCTCCGCTTCTCATGATGAGCATCACCGTATATGCCATCAAGCTAAGAATTATCTGATACTCAATGATACGTTGTATCGGAGAGGTGTAGACTGCATCTTGCGTCGATGCCTCACTCACTAAGAAGTAGTTATCATGATTAACAATTTCCATACTGGAGCATGTGGCGTTCATTTTTCTAGGTTGGAAACAACCCAAAATATTTTACGAGCAGGTTACTTCTGGCTGACACTAATCAAAGATTGTATCGAATCAGTCAAGAAGTGCCACCCGCGTCAAATCTTTTCTCAAAACATGAGGGCACATCTTGCTCCCATGTTTCCTATCATCACAGTTGGTCCCTTCACCAAGTGGGGGATTGATTACACTACATGCAACCCTCCTTCATCTAGGGGGAACCATTATATCATTGTAGCCGTAGACTACTTCACTAAGTGGGTCGAAGCTATGCCAACGTTTAAAGATGATGGGGAGACTGCAACTCTCTTTTTATTCAACTAGATAATAGTAAGGTTCGACGTCCCGAGAGAGATTGTCTCTGACCATGGCAATCACTTTCAGAACCATATGATGATCGAGTTAACATCAAATCTTGGGTTGCAGAAAGAAAATTTGTCACCCTACTACCCCTAAGAAAATGGTCAGGTGGAAGCTATAAATAAATCTCTTAAGACCATCTTACAGTGAACGATCAACTCAACCAAGTCAAATTGGCATTTGATGTTATACTCAGCATTATGGGCTTACCGAATGTATGTTAAGACTGCAACCGGATTCTCACCTTTTCAACTCGTTTACGGGCTGGAAGCAGTCTTGCCTATAGAATGTCAAATACCGTCCTTAAAATTGGCAGTATAGTTATTGCCAAACACTTCTCCACTTGAAGAACGGTTATTATACCTTGAGCGGCTCAATGAGTAGCGTTGTGATGCGACCCTATCCAATGAGGCTCACAAACATAAATTCAAGTGTCATTATGATCGGTCCGTTCGTCCTTGGGTTTTCTCTGAAGATGACCTTGTCCTAGTCTATGACCAAGATAAGGACCCCCGGGGGTAGGAAAATTCAAACCCATGTGGTTTGGACCCTTCATCATAAAAGAGGTTCTAAAAAAGGGCACTTGTTGTCTGGTTGACTTTGAGGGAAATGTTGTGGTGGAGCCTAGAAGTGGGCTCTACCTCAAGAAGTATTACTCATAGGTAGGTCACCTTGGGTAAATTTTTGTAACATATGTATAGTCTTTGTACTATTACTTTCTAGTTTCTTTTAGTATTATGGACGTGTCGTTTTTGATGTTATCTTTTGTCACTGTGGCAGATGTCAAGTGAATTAGAGGTGTTCATTGGGTATGAAAATGGTGTTAGCCAGCACACTCGGAGGCTTGCCTCTGTAGATTGGGTAATTTTTACACGTTGAGGCCAATTATTATATTCCAAAGGTATATGCTTAGGTGACACCACAAAAAATGTCGCTGAGTATAGTGCAGTTATTGAGTTGCTTCGTGATGCCCTGTCATTTGGTATCTCTCATCTTCGGGTCTATTTAGATGCTCAGCTGGTTGTGTCGCAGTTAAATAGAGTCTATCATGTTCATGATCCAACTTTATGTCGACGATGCCTTAGGGCACATCTCTTAGAATGAAGCTTTGATTATATTACATATTTTCATATTCCTAGGAGATTAAACCAAGTTATAGATACTCTAGCTAATCAAATTTTAGACTGGCATCTCGCACACATATAAAAAGACATACACATAAACATGTAAATACATTTTTAAAGGCAAATATGATCCATAATACAAAAAAATACATAAAAATCCATATATAATATCATAAGCACCAGAGTACATAGGTGGACGCAAGCGCCTCAAAAATATGACCAGTAACGAGTCATGGGGCTTATGCCCTCAAAAAATACATACAGGTGGGGCTATCAAAGTCTAGACTAACTAAGTTCAGGGCTTGTGGGCCTTGTTATAATAGTCAATAGCGTTTGCAAAACGTTGAAACAGTCGTACCCATGTTTGTGGTGCCCCAACTACATGAGGTGGCATGGATGGTGGAAAATCCTCAATCTCTACCATAGGGATGGTGCGAGTGAGTGAGGTAAAATTTCTCTCAACTCATCTCAAAACCCTCTCAGCCTCACCGGCTGGAAGCTCTCCCGCTACTGTTGGTCCCCCTGCGGCGGCAGGTGTGACCCCTGGCCTAGGACGATGCCTATTCCTCGCATAATCTGCAGGTCATGAGGGTCCCACATCTACACACAATAGACACGTATCTATCAAATACTTTGGTATTAAAAAATGATATATACAAGAAACACCATAAAAATTATATATGTTTCAAAAAAGAAAAAAAAATGATGCAAACTTACCCACCTCGCCTTGCTCCTTGCCTGGAGGTTAGGGATCTTAGGATCTCTTGAGGAATCAATCCCAGCATAAGGATAATCCTCTATGGCTGGGATCTACCATGACAACCAAGCAAAGAAGTCATCATTGAAGGACTCATTGGTCCTTCCACCACTCTGTCATGGCAGCAACACTGCCCATCTGCAAACCGCAGGAAGAGAGGCATGATGTCCTCGTACCACGACTCGAGGATTGAAACTAGGAACTCTTTCAAAGAAGAAAGAGCATAGAATCATCCTGAACCCGAAGTTCCTCTACGTTTGCAATCGGAAATCTGTCAACTGCCTCTTCATACAATCCATCAGTGTAGTGCTCCAGTCAAATATCTGTGCATTTAAGCACTGAACTGCACAGTTCATCTATGCACGGGATGCCTAATGTAGAGCCATAGAACCAGTCATCTGCCCAATAAGCAACACAATCGCCTGCACTGATAAATCTGTGATCTTTCTTATGGGCACCTGTGAGCTAGATCAGTTTGTACCAGCCTCACAATAAAGTCCTATCAATTCTGATATGTTATGAGGCCACGAAGGAAATGTCCGGAAATTGACTAGTTCCCCTCTCCTGGAGAGGCCAGTAAAAAATTATATGTCCTCTATAGTGGGCACTAGTGACTGCCCCTCTAACATAAAATCTTCTGCGTCAGGGTGCCAGTATTCAACCAAGGCATTCAGTAGCCTAGGTTGTGATCTCATGAAAGGACACAGGAAGAACTTGAGCAAACCACATTGTATTAATACTGCCACAATATTAGGGTCTTCCCCAACTAGCGCATTGATATCTTCATGCTCTTGTTCTCTCCATTACACATACATCTTGCACATGGGTAATTTTTCAGAGGGTTAGGCCTTGCTTTTTAAACCTTTTTGCACTCATGGGAGGGTCCACGTGGGCTATTGTGATGACAGTCGCATGTACACGTCCTCTGACATTAGACAGAGAAAGTGTACACCGAGGCTGTCATAGTGTTACATATTATTTTGGTCACTCTATTGATGTCTCTACAGTGATGTATTCAGGCTCCCACAAGGAATTTTTTTCTAAGAAAAGTGACTATTGTCTTCTTCCAAAACACACATTTTTCAGATGAGTTTGCAGGATTCCTATGTTATAGGATGTGAAAATATTTCATTCTCGCAGGCCACCCACACTTAGGGTGTGAACTATTCGTAGTCTGTTCTATAGGTAGGGTGCGAACATGTTTAAGCTTGAAGAAGAGAAGAGGTCACGAAGGTTCTAGAAGGGGATATTCTAGAAAATGAGTTGGCATTCACATGGTTGGCATCCTAATGACTTCTCAGATTTTGTGGAATCATCCTCATCCATGTAACCATCCCTCCTTCTCCTATATATTGAAAGGTTTCTCATGGAAAAGGTTAAGAAAGATTGAATGAAGAATTGGTGAAAGAATTGTGTGAAGAACTTTGCTTGGATAGAATCTTGAAGACTCTATTTGGTCTATTAAGTGGCATTAGATCTTCTTCATGCAAGTGCAGAGCAAGTGTGTGTGTTGGAATCAAGGGTCACTGAAAGGAAGCTTGCGACATCAAGGAAATCAGGTTGTATCTTCTACTTTCATTTAATATAATACATCGACATGTCCCTTTCCCATAAAATCACTCTTATTTTATTGCATAACTCCTTGATCATATGCATAGGTTGACATTGAATATACTTTGCTATCTTCACTTTGGTTGGTTTGTGTTTTCTTGGACCTGACTTCACAAGAGAACCAGAGCGAAGTGGGAACAACAGAGACCTAAGGAAGTGATATAAAGGTATGTCACTCATTCCTTCTTATTAGTAGATTCAATGACTACAACTTAGGGAAAGAGTCATGTCTTCAAGAGATATAGTTGTTCAGTCTTCTGGATCACCAACCGGACCTTTCATAGGACCTGAGGGTCAAGATCCTTTTTGGACTACTGGCATTTTTAGATAGGATCTCTTTGGCTCAAGAGCAGGAATTGATATCACTGTTGCACCTGAGCTACCTGAAACATCTGATCCATATGCAATACCTTTTACTACTGCCTATTATTTTCCTAGTACAGATGCTCCGCCAGCTGACCACATCTCGACTATCCCTCTACAATGGTCCATTACACAATGGTACCAGATACTACGAGTCCTCACACCGGGATTACAACGGCTAGCCAAGCCCCCATTGGCACACTTCTTTCACCCGTATTCACCCCAACCCTTCCACTTGGATACCATGCGTTGAATGCTTCTATTCCCTCTCCTACACAAATCTCATCCGGGACTCCTAGAGTTTCCACTTCTTCCGGGCACCTTCTCATTCCTGGTTTTATTCTAAAACTTCCTCCACCCCCTTTAAGAGGACCTCTTCCATCCTCTATCGAAGGCACCGACCCTAGTGGCACCATCCCGTCTTTCACACCTAATTACCAGATTCCTGTTGGTGGATAATTTTACCAAGGAGGCCAAACCCAATCCCCTTTTGCAGGAAAAATCCCAACTGGGATGCAACCCCCGATTGGAGGGCAAGCCCCACTGACCCCACCCTATGGACAAAACATAATCGTCAATCGACTGGGGGGAAACAACCTCAAGCTAGCTCCAACATACCCCCTAGTACAGGCCAACCCTGTACGGGTACGTCTAATCCTATTTGGGGCTAGAATGCTCTACCCCACACCCCTATTCAAGGGTACAACCCTATGAATTACTTGCATCCATAGCAAAAACTGAATCTTCTCGGATCTTTTCATTATATGCAAATTGCTTATGGTCCCACTGGTTTACCGACGAGACTCCCTCCCCAAAGTCACCAGTACCCACATGTGAATAGACAGTTACCTTTCTTAGCCACCCTGACCTCCCGGATCTGTCGATAATTTTAAATGATCCAATCTGTCACTCTCCTCAATGGCCCGCCATCTCAACCAAACTACCCTCCGACATCAATAAATTCGATGGTAAACCAGGAGAGGACCCGAACAATCATGTAATGAATTTTCACCTTTGGTGCTCATCCAACTCCTTGATGGATGACTCTATTCGTTTACGCCTTTTTCAGTGAACCCTCATAGGTTTCGCTATGAAGTGGTATATAGAATTACCATGAGGCTTCTTCATTGAATTCAACACCCTCGCTATATCTTTTCTCACCCACTACCAGTTATCAATCTGCTATGAAATGAGAACCTAGATTTTGAGTTCTTTCAAACAAACAAAAGACACTCATATCTCTGATCACATTCATGAGTGGCGAGGGAGACAACGTCTCATCAAACTCGAACTTCCCGATCAGTTGTTGGCAGAGTGGTTCACGAAATCATTCATGAACAACATCGCTCATGACATCGCCATGGGTGGAGTTGTCACAGAAGAACAAGCATTCAGTTGTGCCCAATACCTAGACCTTGTTTACTCACAAATGGGTACTCTTTACAACTTACTCCCTGATGCACCTCATCCTTCTACTTCTTCTACTTCAACCACTCCTACTGCTTATCATGCAGCTAATGGTGTGATTGGAACTTTCCATGCCCAACCTCATTCTGTCCAAACCTCTAGAAACAAACCCAAATCCATTTCTTCTAATGTTTAAAATGCTCTATCTCCTACCCCTCCCACCGACAAGACTTCTGAGGTAAACTCTGTTCAATCTACCCCCGCCAGAAAAAATAAATCCAAAAAAGGAAAGGGTAATACCAAGGAGGATAAAAATAATTCACAAACTAAGAAAACCAAAAAACCAGCTGTTGACGATAGGGATAAGCGCAAACCCCGATACCCTTGTCTTATCTGTGGTGATGATCACTACACTAAGAATTGTCCACAACAAGCCGAGGTTACTAAGTTCCTTCAAGGGACCCCGAAACCACACACTCTAGCCATATTGTCACAACCCTTCCCTTCTCAACAACAGGCCCAATTGGTCATTCATGACCAACCTTCCCCCTCCAATACATCCTATGTCTTAATGTGTACAGGTGATTCAAATAAGAATGACATCACACTTACCACTCGAGCCAAAGATTATCCTTCCTCCAAAGAGAAGGTTGATGCAATACCTCCTTCATTGGTCCAACCATCTCCCACGACTCCACCTACCAAGTATCCTCTTCATCTCAATTGACTGAGCGTAGATACATTTCTTCACCCTCCTCCAAAGGGTGTTGTTTGAAAATCGGCTTTCAATCCTCATGCACGTGTTTCCCAAAACTATATTATTGTCAAAGATCTGGCCCAAGCACCATCCATGATGTTAGGCCTCGAAGTCCTCTAGAGTTGTCCTATACAATAGAAGGCACTATTGAAAGATATTGGTGGAATCGACCCTACGGATACAAATTTAATAATTTTTGACTTGGAAGATCAGATTCCAAGGTTATCCCCTCAACTCGCATTCCAAATACAAGTTATTGTCTCTGACAAAAAAATTTGTAAAATAGTAATTGATGAGGGTGTCTTGACGTGTGTCATGTCTATTACCTGCTGGAAAGCCATCGGCTCTCCTCCTTTGACTGAATCCCACAACATGCTCAAAGCCTTCAATGGCTCTGGTTTTAAGCCTTACAGTGTACTCCCTTCATTGCCTATTATGTTAGAAGGCAAAATGATCAACATTGAAGTGGAGGTCTTTGATGCTCCTCTCGATTACAACCTTCTACTTAGCCATAGTTGGATCGATTCCATGCATGAAGTTGTGTCCACTCTTTTCTATGTCATGCATTTCACACATCAAAGAAAAGTAGTTACCGTAGACTAATTGGCCTTCTTTCACCTTGATGCACGTACCGGCAACGTACCATTCATTGCAAAAACCCCCCTGGATATGAGAACATCAGTGTGGGTCTTCTTAAAGATTATTCGTTGATGGGTACTTTCCCCATCCCACCACCCAATGTTCCACATGATCTCCGCCTCTGTTCACGGAACCCTTGCATCTTACGACCCATGGATGGTACCCAACCCCGACGATCATCTTCGCTATGGCGACGAAATTCCTTTGAGTTCGGTTGAATCCACTTACCAAGCCATTCAATTGGAAACCCTTTCAACCCCCTCTCTTGGTGATTTATCTCCATATCCATTCCACATCATTTTTCCCACGGAAAAGATGATTATGTTTGTTATGTCCATGGAAGACACCCCTTGGGACAATGGACATCATCGTTCCATCCTCTTCCTAGAACAACACACCATCGACAGTTACCAGTAGATATCGACCCCATCGATCATTGTCATCATTTCTACCATTCTCGAGTCTACACACGATCTGTCCTACGAAGGGAACTTAAGTAACATTTCACCCACCCTCCCCCTCGACATATCCATAAAACCTGGAATTGTCGAAAATGTCCATATTGGAGCTTCATGTTCCCATGATGAAGTTGTCACCTACAAGTCTCTTTTCTAAGAATTTTGTGACATCTTCACATGGAGCTATGAATAAATGTTGGGCATTGATCCTGACATTGTGGTACATGAAATTAAGACATACACAGACGCTAAACCCGTCCGGCAATGACTTCATCTGGTCCACCCACGTAAAGCACCCGCTATCAAGCTTGAAGTTGAGAAACTTCTTAAGGCTGGCTTCATTTACCCGGTGGCTCTAACTTATTAGGTTTCCAATCTTGTTCGGATTGACAAGAAACAAGGCACAATCTACATGTGCGTTGATTATAGGGACATTAACAAAGCTTGTCCTAAAGACAAATTTCCTACCCCCTTCGTTGACCAGATCGTCGACGATTGTGCCGGAAGTGAAATCTTCTCTCTAATGGATGGTTTCTCCGGATATAATCAAATCAATATCGTACTCGCGAACCAACACAAGACCGCTTTTATTTTTCCTTGGGGCACTTTCACCTATCGGAAACTTCCATTCGGTTTAAAGAATGTCGGTGCAAATTTTCAACATGCTATATCTTATGCCTTTCATGACATAAAGCACATTGTGCAACCATATCTCAATGACTTACCCGCTCATTCTATACGCTATGTAGATCATCTGATACACCTCCTCTCCATTTTCCTTCGATGTTAGTTTTACCATATATGCTTGAATCCCCACAAATGTGTTTTTTGCGTAGAATCTAGTCGACTTCTGGGATTTATTGTTTCACGTCAAGGGATCAGGATAGATCCGTTGAAGGTCGAGTTGATTCTCAATATCCCTCCTCCTTCCTCACTTCACTAGTTACAAAGTTTTCAAGGGAAGGCAAACTTTCTCCGTTGTTTCATCCTGAACTATGCTAAGCTAACTCTTGGATTTACGCAACTGCTCAAGAAAGGTTCTGAGCTCATATGGGATACCACCACCAACAAATTTTTCAAAGCTTTGAAACTGTCTTTGACACACACCCCTCTACTCTTCCCACCTGATTAAAGTCGGGATTATTTCCTTTACCTCGCAGCCTCGGACTATACCATCGCTATGGTTCTCATCCAGGAGGATGATTCTCATGACAAACATGTCATCTATTACTTGATTCGGACACTCACGAATACCAAAACCAAGTATTTACATGTTGAAAAACTGGCCTTGGCAGCCGTCCAAGACGTTCAACATTTCCAGCACTATATCCTTTTACGCAAAACTACGGTGATTTCTAACTGCAACCCTATGCAACACATTCTTACATGTCAATTTCTAGGGGGGAAATACTCCAAATGGATCATAATACTCTAGGAGTTTGACTTAGAATTCAAACGCGCTAAGTCCAAGAAATCCTTGGTGTTTTCCGAATTGATATGCGACCTTCCCTGCTCTGAGATGGAAAATGTAGCAGAAGATTCATTACTCGATGAATCCCTTTTCCTGATCAGTTCCAATGACCTTTGGTACGGAGATATCATCATATATCTCCAGACCCAGACTTCCCAACCCAATTTTTCTAGCACTGACCACCGTCAAATACGCTACCAATCACGTCAGTATATTATCCTCGGTGATACCCTTTATCGTCGTGGGATTGAATCTGTTTTTCGATGCTTCCTCACGTTTGACGAAGCCGAGAAAGTCCTGAATGAATACCATTCTAGAGCCTGTGGTGGTCACATGTCTGGGTATGCTACTACCCAGAAAATCTTACAGGCAGGGTATTTTTGGCCTTCTTTATTCAACGATTGTATAATTGTTGTCCAAAAATGCCATGCTTGCCAAACCTACAACAATAAAATATGTTCACACCCTGTAGTCTTCGTTGGTCCTTTTGCAAAATGGGGTATCGATTTCATGACATGTCACCCTCACTTGGCCGGGGGGCATGGATACATTATTGTAGCCGTAGATTATTTTACGAAATGGGATGAGGCGATGCCAACATTCGATAATACCGGAAGGACTGTAGCATTATTCATATTCAATAACATCATTGCTCATTTCGGTGTTCCTCAGGCTATCGTTACTGAGCACGATAGACACTTTATAAACTTCATGATGTCCAAACTCACTGAAACGTTGGGTCTTCACCATGAAAACTCAACACCCTATTACCCACAAGCCAACGACAAAGTTGGAGCAATAAATGAAGTCCTCATTACCATGCTTCAACGAATGATAGGGATTCACAAAATGAGTTGGCACACAATGTTGTTTTCATCATTGTGGGCTTACCAGACATTTGTTAAGTCTACTACCGGTTTTACACCATTCCAATTAGTTTATGGTCTAGAAGCCATCGTCCCGATTGAATGACCCTCCTTAAAATTGGTCATCAAACTTCTCCCAAACACTTCTGTCGAAGAAGAACATCTGTTGTATCTCATGCAATAAGACGAAACCCATCGCGATGCCACCCTAGTTATAGAATCCAAGAAGAAATGCGTCAAATCCCAATACGACAAACATGTCAGGCCAAGCATTTTCTCCGAAGGGGATCTGGTTCTCCTTTACGAACAAGATCGGGATATGCTAGGAGCCGGAAAATTTGAAACTATGTGCCAAGGTCCTTATATCGTTAGACGACTTTTGGAGAAAGGAGCTTATGAGTTGCTGGACTACAACGGTATACCTTTTAGTGAACCCAAAAATGGGTTGTACTTAAAGAAGTACTATGCCTAAGATCGCCTATGCATGACTGCTTGTATTTTATTGTATCATACATTTTGTGTGTTACTTTAGTATGTTTCTTCATTATTTGGTCTCTGCCCCCGACCACTTATCTTACATTGTGCTTGGTTTCCAGATGTCAGAGTCTTTTCTACCCCACACTGGCTTTGCCGATGGCGCTAATCATAGTACTCAAAATCTTGCTTCTGCTGCACGGGAATTTACGCACCTACAAACAAACTTATCAGTCTGCGAGGTGTGTGCCTTGGTCATGTGACCAATAATATTGCGGAATATAGTGTCGTCATCGAATTGTTGATTGATTCTATTTTTCTTGGTATCCACCACCTGGTTATACAACTCGATTCCCAACTAGTAGTACTAAAGCTAAGTAATGTCTATGCTATTCGAAGTCCTACTTTATTATGGGTATATTTACGAATTCGCCTCTTGGAATGTTATTTTGATTATATTGAATATCAACACATTCCTAGATGTCTAAATACATTGACTGATGCTTTAGATAACTATGTGTTAGACATACATTTGGGACATTTATAAACCAATCATACATTACATGTATAACACAACACAAGATAAGATGGTAGAATCCATATATATGTATATAACAATCAAAATTTTTTATAAATTTTTTTTGTCCAAGGACCAAAATCTCAAAAATACGAATCCCATAGCTTCTACAAAATAGCATCACAGATGATTCTCACAATAACACACAACTACTCAGGCCACCCTACAAAGCAGTCAACTAAGAGACTCAGACATGCCCACAGTATGGCATTGGTAATGTCTCGGGATCTCTCCAATAGCAATATTTGGGATGTCCATGGTCAACCCCTCTAAGTTATGCTCCACTACCTTGTATTCTTTGGCATCCCATCTCGCCACTGGAGCCACTTCTCCTCACCGTTGAATAGGAGATGTTCCTGGAGGTCGATATGGCCCCACATCTGTGTCATCAAAAAGAAATTTTTGATTAGTGCTTGGATAAACACAAAAACATTTCATATGATAAAAATTGTAAAAACATTTAAAAAGAACAAAATGTGTACTTCTTACCTAGGTCACCCCACTGATCATCCTCAAGCAAGGCCAAATATAGATCCCCTTGAAAATCCAAACCATCGTATGCGTAGTTGTCAATCATCAACATATGGGGCTACAACTAGTCAAAAAATGAATCATTATACTTGATTATGGGCCCTGCTACATGTCGATCCATGAGGTTGCACCACCTCAACATCCTCAGAACTTGTGGGGCCAATAAACCCCAATCAACCTGTAATCATAGCAGTGGGACCCTCTCGAGGAAGAATGACACCAAAAGTGATCCGTACCCAAACTGCTTCAAGTCTCCCTTTCTGCACTTCATTAATTGTCTCTTCATACTGTGGAGAACTACATCCGGCTAGTTGAAGACTCAAGGCTTTGTGCACTCTATGGCGTATTGGAAATAGATCTAGAGAGCCATGTGTGGAGCTGTGCTCCTAGCCATGCGTGCAATAGTAAACAAGATGGTCTACAGGGTCAAATATTGGACCCCCCAAATGGAAACCTTACCTTTGCTTCTATCTACCTCAGGAACACAGTATTGGTGACAATATTCTCTCATGGGAAGTCCGCCGCCAATACCTCCGGTCAAGATAGCATGATATCCATGCCATGAAAACCCTGTTAGAAAATAGATATCCTCGATATCTAGGGTCAGCGTATGGACTCCCATGTGAAATAACTATTGATCCACGTCCCACATGTGGACCAGGTATTCCAACAATCTGAGTTGGGCTCTCATGCCTGAAATCCTGAAGAATTTCAATAGCCCACAGTCCCGGAGGGAAGAAACTATACCTAGGTCATTCCTGGAAATGGAATCATCCTCCTCATGTTCTCTTTCTCTCCATTCCAACATTGTGATGGTCAAACACCTGCAAAAGATCCATGAGAGGGGAGTCAACAACTTGTTTTAAACTCTTGCATAATTTTTATTGAGCAAAACCAAACTTTGAAATCCATTTTTCGGCCCCCGCAGGTGGCCCTTTTGCACAGTGCGAGACTCTTGCAGGTCCCGCAAGGCCCACCTACGAGAATTCTTGAGTGCATGGTGTGACCCTAAAATGGACTTAAAACCCTAAAAATTGCCAATAAAAACTAAAAATAAACCATGGAAAAGTTGAAAGATCAAGAGCTTACCTCGTTGGCTGAAACGGTTTGTTGAATGATTGCTTGTGCCTCCTGCAATCGAGCAAATAAATTTGGGGGAAAATGAGGTATGTTGGACAAGTTTTTGGCAAAATCACAATCAAATGGTAAAAACCCTTTTTACCCATATTTATTCACTTTTTACTATTTTTTGTGGATTTTTTATATATTTTTATTGTTTTGCTTATAAAACCTAATTCCATAATAGCCTTGTGAGTATGGTTTTTTGCAGATATAGCAACCTCGAAGTCCGAACGAGGGGGTATGGGTGTTTTTTCTTTTTGCCGCAATGTATGACTACTTTTTTAGGGTTTTTTACAAAAAACCTCGAGCTCAGTCTTTGTTTGTTCTTGCGCTCGAAAATATATGAGAACGTAATCGAGTATACTTTTTTTCATCTTTTCATACTCGTCATGGTAACACGAAAATGACGAACACACAGGAGTATCCTTTAAGCTCTTTTCACGCTCCGTAAAAATGAAAAGATTGTTGAGCAATCTTGTTCTCTTCATGCTCATTAAAGTATTTGAAGAAAATGTTCAACAAGCGATAGTTTATCTCTTTTTTGGTCTCATCGAACTTATTTACGAAAAAGGAACTGGGAGAGTTCTCTTTAAGTGTTTTTCAGACTCTCAAAACATGAAAAACCCCCGAGTTTTCTATCCTTGGACTAGTTAAACAAACATCGACAGACTCACAATGGGACCGAGACACTCCTTCCTAGGGCTCGTTAAATATACTCCGAGGGACTCGTCCGAAGGACAAGATTACATCGACAAGAATATGTTATCCTCCTCAAGCTTGTGTAAAAATAAAGAGGTACTCGCCAGAAATGGTGGAGGAAATTTTGGGAAAGGGGTGTGTTTTCGTATTGATATTAATGGCAGTAAGCATCGCTCTTTAACATGGCCCCCCCTATTCATCATTTGAATCCGAGTTGGGAAATCCATTTGTCTCTTGTTCGACTTGCTACAAGGTCATATCTTGGGTCATCTTTGAGTCAGTGATGCCAAGTACTTGTTCGTGTCGTTCATATGTTCAAGAGAAGCCCAAACAAGCCCTCTATCAATTCGGCCATCTGCAGTTGTCCATTCTTACTATGCCGTCCTTCCTTGTCTTCATTTCGACCAGTATTCATACTTTGTTTCATTCTCAAAATATGTTACTTATTTCGTGTCATTGATGGGGGATACATCAAGGCCCTCCTGTGACGAGTCTTGTTCTGTCGAATCCAACTCATTATCCGGAAATGAGACTTAGAAATCATTTAGTACCTTGGAACCTGTATGCCTTAATGGCAGGTCTCTTCACTTTCGACAGGGGTTTCACATCATTAATCCCTTATTGAGAGATTATGTCGAGTACTCAACTTCAGCTCATGCATTCACATTCGTTTGGATTGTACTTTGGTACCTTGTGAGTCATTGACATCAATGGTGATTTCCCTCACAGTTGTTAACGATTTTCATAAATGACCGGTAATCAAGTGGTTTCTACCATGTTCTACTTCAGCACATGTAATCGCTTGGCTAGATTCGTACTTTCAGGTAATGGGATTGAAGACCCTGGGTCTCATTTTTTTGATCCAGGCTGTTATGGAGTATGTATGATTTGTGTCGGCGCATAGATCCACTTTGTATGTCACGTGTCTATGTCATCTTAATTCAAGTCTTCTCACATAGATCCACAGTGTATTCATGGTGGCTATGTAGCATTTTGACAACATGGATCTATGGTGTATGATTGGTGGCCATGACTTATGTTTATGATTCCATTCATTTGTGATCTGAGCATGGGAATGCCTACCTTAGAACTAGTATTATATTATGCAGATGATTGGTTGTTTACAGGTTTCTAATTAGGTGCGCTCCTAGTTTCTAACACACACACACACACACAGTTTACAAAGTATTTCGACTGTCACAGATTCCAGCCTCATACTTTAGAGGGAATTTTGTTACACATTATTTTGGTCACTCTGGTGATTTCTCTACAGTGATGTATTTAGGCTCCCACAAGGACTTTTTTCCTGAGAAAAGTGACTGATGTCTTCTTCCAAAACACACATTTTTAAGATAAGTTTGTAGGCTTCCTATGTTACAGGATGCGAAAATCCCTCATTCTCGCAGGCCAACCACACTTAGGGTGTGAACTATTCGCAGTCTGCTCTATAGGTAGGGTGCGAACCTATTTTTAAGCTTGAAGAAGAGAAGAGGTCACGAAGTTTCTAGAAGGGGATTTTCTATAAAATGAGTTGGCATTCGCATGGTTGGAATCCTACTGACTTCTCATATTTTTTGGGATCATCTTCATCCATGTAACCAGCCCTCCTTCTCCTATATATTGAAATGTTTCTCATGGAAAACGTTAAGAAAGATTGAATGAATAATTGGTGAAAGAATTGTGTGAAGAACTCTGCTTGGATAGAAGCTTGAAGACTCTATTTGGTCTATCAAGTGGTATTGGATCTTCTTCATGCAAGTGCAGATCAAGTGTGTGTGTTGGAATCAAGGGTCACTGAAAGGAAGCTTGTGACATCAAGGCGATCAGGTTGTATCTTCTACTTTCATTTAATATAATACAATGGCATGTCCCTTTGCCACAAAATCACTCTTATTTTATTGCATAACTCCTTGATCATATGCATAGGTTGACATTGAATATACTTTGCTATATTCACTTTGGTTGGTTTGTGTTGTCTTGGACCTGACTTCACAAGAGCACCGGAGTGAAGCAAGAACAACAGAGACTTAAGGAAGCGATATAAAGGTATGTCACTCATTCCTTCTTATTAGTAGATTCAATTACTACAACTTAGGTAAAGAGTTATGTCCTGTCCTATTTTGTTCTAGATCCAGGTGGATCTAGGGAGATCTGTTAGTGTCTGCACCTACCGATTTATCCGATAACACATAGGACAACCCGTGTGGACCTATGGCAGACATTTTAAAGGTCGAAGCCCCCCAAAGAAACCAAATTAAAGGCACAAATAAATAATTACAAAGAAAAGGGAGGTAGTTTATACTTACTTGGTCCAGACGGGTGGTCGTTTCATCCACTGTAGCTCCTGGAATCACCACTTCTATCAAAGGGCATTTGTTGCTCCAGAGTCAATATCCAAATCAACAATGGTGATAATGAGCTACCAACTTCTATTTATAGACTTTTTGGCCCTTTTTTGTCACTTTTTTCGCCACCCTTATCATTTTCTTTAAATTGAAAACCATTTAGAGTGATTCAGGAGTTGCTTTGGAAGGTTATGATCGGGTATTAGGACATTTTTTGGAGTTTTGGGTCACTTTTGACAGTCTGTGGGAAAAACCTCAGATGATCAACTTGAGCATATAGGTTAGGTTTCCACCCCTACTTTTGTATCTCGTTGTCTTTATCCCTTTTCCATAGGATCGATCCCATCAGGTTGTGACACAGAACCATCATTGCTTCTTTAGAAGTGTCACAATTTGGTGGTAGAGCTTACCAGAACATGGATGCCCTAGGTAGATCCTGGTTACATTATGGTGCTCATGCTGTCACTAATGAATGTAGGCTTAGGAGTCCTTTTCTTTTTTCCTGATTACACGTTTGAGCCTCATTTGCATGACTCTTGACCTCACCCACGGGACTCCTAGAACATAACGAGTCTTCTTTTAAGCCCTTTTCAGACCCTCTAAACATGCAAATATTTCCAAGCGATCTTGTGGCCTTTCACGCTCATTAAACTGAAATTTGAAGTCACGTCTATCCAGCGGTAGTTTACCCCTTTTTCGATCCGGACGGTCAGCTGTACGAACAAAGGTATACTCTAAGGAACTTCAGTTCTCTAGAAGAGTACCCCCAGGCATCATTTTAACCCTTTTTTCGGGCCTAAGGGACTAAATGTACGAAAAAGGAACCCCCACGAAGTCCATAGTTAATCTCTTTTCAGACTCCCTAAAATTGAAAAGATCGTCGAGTGACCTTATTCTTTCACACTCGTTAAAATGGTCCAGAAGAACATTCTTGACGGAGTCCATGGTTAATCTTTTTTCAAACTCCTTGAAAATGAAAAAATGGTTGAGTGATCTTGTCTTTATCATACTCATTAAAATGGTTTTGAATAGACGTCTTTTCAGTGCTAATTTACCCCTTTTTCGAACCAACTAGACTACCTTCAAAAAGGTACCCTAGTGGAGTCTCCTTTTATGTTTTTCAGACTCTCTAAATATGAAAAACCATCGAGCTTACCTTCTCTAGGCTCCTTAAACTTACATCGAAGGACGCTACCATTGTGTGTTTTGTTAACCGCGTTTGCATACTTGCATCTTTGGTCTAATGCCAACTCCATGTTTCTCTCAACTGAACCATCTGAAGCATGCCTTATATGAAATCCCTGTAGCACTTTGCCTTTGCATCTTGACACCTTTGGTCCCAGGAGGGATTTTTCCTGAGTCTCCTTTCTTTGAACATTAGTCTTGTCCTTGCGCCTTGAACTTGTATGTTTGTGACACTCTTTCCTCCTTTGTAACGTAACATTCTTTTATTCTTTTTCCAAAATTATTGAAAAAGACAAAAAAAAAATCAAATATACCCCAAAAAGAGGAAGGGAAAAGTATTTTCTTTGTATTGGCAGCATAATGAGTCGCCCTTGGATAAATACAATCTGTCTGTTTGTTCTTCAAACTATGGGATTTAATATGACCTTAGGAATCTTTTCTCGCTACATAGAGTTGTGTCCTCCTCTCTTTGGTTATTCTTCCAAACATATGGAGAGTTTGTGTTGCCTCCTGCCTCGTAAACTTATGTTAATTCCATGTTGCCTGAGTCTCATTATTTGTCGTGTTATTATCCAAGGGAATTTTTTACCAAGCCTGAGTTGGCCCCTATGCAGTTTGTCTCTTTCCCTCATGCCCGACCATCTCGAAAGTCCAATCAAGTCTTTGTTTGAAATCAATGAAGCCTTCAGTCTGATAATCAAGGTTCTCTAGTCCATGATCGATGAGTCGTCGAATACCTCTAGGTAGTGAATTCATACACTCATATTGCACTCCTACGCGAGTTTTAAAGATTTTTTAGTTGTTGCTCGAGCTTTGAATACCTCATCTCCAACCATCATGCCTTATCAGCTTCTAGAAGATGGATACTCTACATGTATATATTTTTGATTTTGAGATGTAGCTCCGTTGTGTATTGCTCGCGGATACACTTTGTATAGTTATCTGACATGGATTTACATTGTATTTGATTGGTAGCCATGATTTTATTTTATCCCAAGCAAGGGTATGCCCGCCTCGGTGAGACAATTTTTTTTGTAGACGACGCCTCTTGATTTCTGGTCCCTGGGCTCACTTGTTTGGAATGTTGGTGAATATTGTTAATGTATTTCTGCCATCAGATTCTCTTCTGACCTCACACAGTAGGGGGCATCTTTTATAACCCTAATTTTCACCATACATTCTTACCTGGCATCAGGCCTTCTCAGATTCCTTCTTTGACAAAACATTGTTGAACAACTCTTCTTAAAAACCCCTTTTATAAAGGCCCACACACCCTGCTCCATTACTGCACACATGTACACACTAGCTGACCCAAGACAACCCTTGTGTACCTACAAAAGCACGGAAAAAGGAAAGTTGTTGATGGAACACACAACTTTGGGTAAGTTAACTAAACCTTTCGGCCATGCATGGCCAGTCACTCAACCAAATACCTAGCTTCTTCTAGCCTATAAAAGAAGGGTTAGGGGTCCCATTTGAAAGAAGGAGAATCATAGTAAATAAACTATACCCAATTGAGCATTCCCTTTGTCCCAGCCTTTAGCCATCCTTGTGCAAACAGAATTATAGAGCAAAGTAGTTGGAAGACAGTGGAAGAAGAACCTAAGACCAGGATCGAGGAGAAGTAGCCGACTTTATCATTGTAAGGTATCATTGTGAAGTTAATAAAAGAATTTATTTTCCCGTCCCACCATATGAGATTGCCATTATTGGAATATTGATTGTATGATTGATTAAATCTCTAACCCGTTAGTTCATAGATCAAATGCATGTGGATTTATTTTTTTGTCTTTAGTGAATGCAGGTCTGCATTGGGAGGAGAGTTGTAGTCAAAGAATGACCAAGCACAAAAAGGGATCGACATTAAACACAAAGAATAAGGTACATAAACTTAATCTCTTGAGCCTTGTATTTACATATGAGTAACGGGGGTCTAGGCATGGGATGATGGTAAAAGGTAAGAATCTTTAGCTCATTTATGCATGCATGACAAAACCCTTATTTCTAGTCCATAGGAGGGATTTCCCACCCACAACACCCATGGAATAACAATTTAAATATTTGCAAGATATTAATTGGATGAGAAAAGAGTATTTCTATTAAGATATGATCAACATAAGTGTATGAATGAAAAAGTTTTGTGTTGGTACGTCTCGGAATCGAGAAACTAAGTCTCTTCCAGTTGGGCCTCCACCACTTCAATCCTCCACCAAAGGCAAGCTCACATAAGAGAGACAATGAGGTTCTCCATCAAAGAGGGAAGAGCTTGGGGGTTGAACAATGTGTTTAGACTTTAAAGAACAAAGAGATGCTGACTCAATATGAAGTGAATAATTTCTCCAGAGTAACTTTGCTCTCAAAATTTGAATTCTTCTCCCTTTTCCATGGTTTGGATATGGCCCATTTATAGCCTTCAAATGGAACTAAAGGGCCAAGTTGAAACGTTTCCATTATATGGATGGTCAAGGATCATGGATACCATGGCGTGACATGGAAACCTTACACAAATTTTAATCTTGAGCACCAAACTCGATGTACGTCAGTTGTAGTGGTGCAACCTATGTATACGCATGTTGTATAACTTATAGGACATGTATATGTGGAAAAAATTGATTTTTAGCTCTAGGAAGTGTAAAAGGGGACTTCAATTCTGCATAGGGAAATGGAAAAGGCCTTCTCAGCAAGTTGCATGAGGTGAGGAAAATCTTTCTATAACATATTATTGCAAATGTTAAATGTTAACATTGTAGTATTTGAGGGTGATGAACCCATTTCTGCATTAAAAACAATAATTTTATCAAATCCAAGATTGTATGGTCATTCCCATGATGACAATTTAGAAAAAAATAAATTTTGTAAAACATTTAGCCTCATCATTTTGGATATGTCACCTCTTTTTATTGAGTCAAATTTTTGCCTCATCAACCAATATGCAATGTTGATAAGGTATGTCTAAGCACCATCATTCATTGCCTACTTTTCATTAAGTTTGTCATTTCTTTTACCAATAAAAGAATGTTTAGCATTGAAGAATGTTCAGGTAAGTTATAAAAGTCATGTAACTTGGTTTCCATAATTTGTCGACATAAGAAATCAAAGTTCTTATCGATCTAGAACTCTAATCAATTTTTGGGTTTGATTCAAAGTTGGTCAAAGACTCAAAGGGCATTGTTCTCAACATGCATAAAACTTGAAACAAGGTGGAAATATAGTCATATTTGATTTTTTCTGAATTCATATCAAATTCGTCATTGCAAAAGATGGTAATTTTGCTATGATGTTATCTTAATCCAAGTTAGACACACACCCAAGTAGTAAGACATTGTTATCATTACTATAAATATACGTAAGCTAATGAGGATATTTGAAGACACTTTAGTAGGCATGAAAACATGAGAACCAAAAATCCTTACACTTAGAAGAATTATTCAAATTATCTATACAAGGAAGGGACTTTAGGTCTTGTCCAACACCCAATTTCACTATGAATCTTCTAAGAGTTCGTTCTTCTTTTTAAAATGTTACATTAAATAAATACAATAAATAATCACTAAAATGAGCTTTCAATTCACAAGAAAATGATAACATAAATAAGATATGACAATGATGGAAACTGCCTCCCCCACAACTCTAATGCCTAGATAGACAAATCCTGAGCACATGGACTAGATTAAAGATAGATAGATCATGAGCTAAGACATTGAAGACAAGCCTGGAATGAACAAGAAAAAAGTTGACAACAACTACAGAATGAAGAGGGGAACCCAATGTGAATATGTATAGAAACTTCCACATACATATGTTTCATCAATCTATTAACAATGAGCTAATTTTCAAGGCCAATCACTCTTACAGACATATATTAAATAGAATAAAACTTATGAGCATCAGAGAAGAATATTAACTCCAAGAAAGAAAAAAGGAGCCATATTGTGAAACATTTAAACTTAAATGACAACTCAATAGTTAGAGGAAAAGAATCCAATAAGAATGGAAACCCAAAATTCAATGGAATATAACATTCCATGTGGCTAAACAAGTATAAAAATATCATTCATAGGGATGGATATCAAGCCTATCAAAAAATCAAAGACTAATCTCTCCATTCTAAACTCTAAAAACCCTTACCTTAAAACCAAAACTCAACATATTATAGAATTAGAGATTCTCATTAAAAGCATTATGTGTACCCATAAAAAAAAACATATGGGTAGGTGCATGAAGTTTCTTTTTGAAATTGTTGCAATAGGAACACATGCTCGTTGTGAATTTCAAGAACATGCACATGCTCTAGGAACATGCATGCATTCCTATTTGAATTTCTTTGACTCTTGACGAACCTCCACACACTCACCATATTTGTAACATCCTCAGCCCTCAAACCATTGTCGAGTAACGCTACCTAAACAATTGTATCTTTATTTTTCTTCTTTGAGCTATTATGACGTTCCCAGTCACCATCAACAGGTCGGGAAACATTACCTTAGAAAATTAACATGCTCAATCATACACATATAAATTTATATACATATCTATCTAATGTCATTTAAACCAGACATAAACATTTTGTACATACACATATTCTTGCATAAACGACAATAACACATACCAATATTTAACAAATGATTTATGTTCTGCTATCACACAACATAATGCATAAATAAAAGTAAGAGCATACATGTAGTAATCATAGACTAACCCATAAATATAATAGCATATACAATACACAACATGTAACCAAACTTGGAAAAATACTTATATTTTAATAGATGACCACCAACTATGTGCAGACCTTCCATGAACCTCCCAGCCTTAGACCACATTGATCATCATGCTCAGCAATGGGTCACCCCCAAGCTGGGACTAAAATCCACCAAGCAAGGGATTCTTAGGCTTTGCAAGGACAACAAGAAAGTCGCACAGATCAATAGGAAGGATTTTCTCCCATGATCCACTTACGCCCACAATCCACAAACCCTCATTCCCCACACACCTGTCCCACACTAGGAGTGTACACCTTCACTAACACAAGTCCATTGGTTGTCCACCTCTCTTCCAGGGCTTCGGCAACAAGATGGATAGGAAGTCTCAAAGTATTGTAGCTACTACAGGACTCCCTCTAGGGGAAATCACTTCCTCAGCACACTCTCTCACCTAGAGAGAGTTTCTTAGAGGCCTAACAACCTGCGTCTTCTATTCAATCCTAAGTCTAGCAAGTAACCTCCGAAACAAAAATTGGGTATGGGCTCTGGTAATGACAGCAAGCCACACCAATCAAGAGAAAACGTAGGTAGCAATAGAAAAGGCTAAGGCGTGATATTTATTAGACACTACACAGTCATGTTGTGCTACACAAGAAAAACGGTTAGCTTCATGACATTGGTGTGCGGGTTTCAGAAGTTGTAGAGATCGACGATGGAGGAAAATGGTTGGTTGTGTTGAGACTTTCCCTATCTCAGTGCGTGCATTAGTGGGGATTATGGATGACTTCTCAAGTGGAAACCATCGCGAGAATCATGAGAGTGGTGAGAATGATGTTGGAACCCCCAACGAGATGAATTTCCCACCTAAAACCTGCATGCACCCAGGTTGAAACATGTCTTCCTGAAGATTCATGAGCTCCACTTAATACTCATTCCCTTTCCCCAGGAACTTAGGAAAACATAGGTTATGTCAAACCTTAGCCTTTAGGAAATAATAATATAATATTATTCCTTTAGAGGTAATCCACCTAGCTTAGCCCCTAATCCTAGACACTTAGCCCCTTCCCTTTCCCTACCTAATGGAGCTTAGTACCCCATAACTCTTTCTTCATGGTCGGTCTACACGCGACAATGTAATTTTATTAATGATGTGAGTATTTACATATAAAAAATCAAACTCATTGGCCTTAGCATCTGGCCCTCCGGCCTAATAAACACATAAGTCTTACAGCTTATAAACACTTGGCTCACCAACCTATAAACATAATTACAATTCAGCATGGGCTTGGTCTTGGGGTTACAATATTCGCCTCCACATGGATTTTCATCTATTTGGAAAAAAAATGTGCATGTGTTAATAGTGTGCACATGTGACTAATGTGTGTGTGTTCCACTATCTAAAACAATAATTAAAAAATGACCTTTTTACATGTATTTTCTCCTACTGATGGTGTCATTTATCCTCTTTTATCTAATCGATTCAACCTTGTCGGTTCGAACTCTTCTTATCAATTCTACCTTGATATGACAAGGATAAGTATCAGGGAGGTTGGCATCACTATAATTCAACCTTTTCGATAGAAGAGTTCTCATTGTCGGGTAGTTTTTATTCCAAATGTCACTTTTATATTCATTAAATTATAAAATTTAAATAGTTTGTAAAAAAAAAATTGTTATTGTTTAAATGAAATATTTATTCTACTAGTATGGAGCAAACCTTGATCCAAACCCAAACTCTAACTCCCAACCACCCCCACAAGACCCAAACACAAAAATTAATCAATGTCTAATGAAATTAGAAACATAATTGGTAAGATTAAGAATACTAGAGACACATGTCATATTTCCTTCGCCACTTTTCTCAACACCATTTTTTATTCCATTGGTCATTCCCATGGCCAATTATTCAATATATCTAAATATATGGCTTGGATGCGTGTTTGCAGCCCCACAATATTTTCACCTTTTAAAGTGACAAATTTTAATTCTTGTAGCTGCCTACTCTTTGTCATACAAATATTTCTTTTTGAAGGTGACTTTTTGGCTATAAAAGGGTGTTTCGATTGTTCCTATTTTATTTTCGTTTTCATGCTTTGTTCATGACTGAAAGCAAGAATGAAGAATTGAAACTTATAATTGTATTGCAATTGTATCTAAGGCTTATTTCTCCAAAAGGGTAAATTTTATTACAAAACTATTAAGGAATGTTGTTTTGCTTTGAAGCTTATCTATATCAATAAAACAATTGTTTTAATTTGCTCATAGGTTATAATATATATCTTGAGTACTTAAATGATACACCAAGAATCGATTGGCAATAGACTATGGGTTTGTTTCATTTATATTTCTTGGTAAATCTTTTTTCATTTCAAATTGTCGTTATGCTTTGGTTTGTAAAACACCTCTTCTCATAACCTTAGAAAATCAAATCCACCCTTTACATGATGATGAGATTCAAACACACACGGTTGTATTTTGTACTCTGTTTGAGGTGGCAGTTTGAATCGCCAGGTCCATCACTCCAAGTTAAAGTCTTGGGTTTCGTTATGTACTCATGACATTCATTACACAAAATGCCCAATTTTTCATGGTTTGAAAACCCATATGCTCTTATTTGGTAGTGCTAGGGTAACTGTGGTTTTATTCCTCTGATATTTTCTCTGGCCTTCCTCTATTTTTGTTACCCCTTATGCTGACAGTGAATTTTTGTTGCCTTGTGACTGTCTGTTCGAACGCTCATGGCCCCGGTCGTCTGGATTGAGCCAAATGGTCCCCAGACTTTGCTACTGTGTGATGGTGCGAGAGAAGACCTTGAAAATCAGGGTCGGGTTGTGTTTCTTGAGAAGTTTTAGGGTTATAATTTATAAGCATCCCAAGAGTTCACCCTCACGTTCAATGGGTTTAGATCTAAAGTGGGAAACATTCAATTGGAAATCACCGAGGAATTCCTGAGTGAAGAAACAGGTCTTCCCTTTTTGGGCCAAAAATGGTTTAAAAACTCAAAGTTGGACGAGGTGACATGGGGTTTGTTCTTCACCTCCCGAAAAATTCAGTGCTATGACAAAGGTATGTCGATTTCTCTATTAAAAGATATATGGAATGGATTACTGGCCATGTTAAAGAAATTTGTGACTTGTGAAGGCCGCTACGGCCTCGTCTTCCTTTATCATATAAGATTACTCATGCAGTTTATCAGTTTCCAGTTAAATATGCCATTTTATTTATTGAGTTTATATAAGATGGCTAAGAGATATAAAAGGCAAAGTTTGAATTCTAGTTTATTCCACCATGGGTTAATTAGGTTTTTGTTAGTCCATCATTTGAAACTACAGGGTGATGATTGGGATACTTTCCTAACTCGCAACGGCTTCGTTACTTTAAACCTTGTAGAGATGCCAGTGGTTTATAAGCCTATGCTAGGAAGGGCCCCTATTCCTTCCAGTGACAGATCAGTTTCCGTATGCAAATAACCCTGTGATAAGGCTACGCTCAATGAGCCTATGTTCGAGCAATAGGATGCTGACCCTAGAGTAATTAAATATCCTGAGCATGAGCAGTATGTTTTCCCTAATACCATTGCAAAGACCGTAAATAAGCATTTGCACAAACTGTTAAAGAACAATCCGTACATAGGGTTTAATAACAAAAGATCTGGGATATTAATCTCAAGGAGCTTACAAAATAAATCAAAATCTCATGTGAGCTCGATCAAAGCGATCGAGGTCCATGAGAGCTCTGATTCTGAGATTGAAAAGTTCTTGGCAGAGGAGGACCTTAGTTAATCTAAACCGGATCTCAGTCAGACTTACGATTTTGTAGATAATCTGCCACCATGCCTGAAACATAATGAATATTTTCTAGGGATCAAACTTAGTCAAAAAACCACAATCAACAATGGTATCATTTTGACACACAGTCATGTGTTTCCTCAACCAACTATTCCAGATCCACAGTGTGAAGTGTGTTTGCATTGGATAGGAAAATATTACACAGATGTCCCCGTCCTTCAAGCGAAGATCAAGACCCTCGCAGCTTAGATTGACTCATTAACAAGTGAAAACCACTAACTCAAAATCAGTGCACAAAGGCAAGGAATACGCTTGAAAAGGACTGGAAATGTAATAATAAAAAATGTTGAGTGTGTCAAAGCAGTGATCAACTCTGAGATTTTATGAGTCGAATTTAGTATTCAGTTGAAAGGTAAGATTTTTTTTTATCTTAGTTGTGATTTTATTGTCATTTTTATAATTAATATGGATTGAATTAGATTTATGTTGTTTAAAATAAGACTAGCTACAGAATCAACAGAGTTTGTAGCCAGTCAATTCTCATGTAAAATTTTGGAAAATATTAGTTGAATAAATGTCTAATTTCTTCATTTCATTTTCTTTCAGGATATCATGTATCTTGTGGTGATCTCAAAATATGGATTATTTCTGGGCTTAGTTAATTAGCCATTTCTTTTGGCTCATTTTGTAAAACAGAAACAAAACTTTTACAATTTTGGGAGATACAGTTTGATATTGAGTGGTTTTATCACCCTCTATTTTTGTAACTAGTAAATCATCTTGGGATTTGATCCTATGTTAGAATATATGATGCTTAGTTTACCTGAAATATTTAAATACATAGTATTTTTTAATAGAATACATCTTGGCCTGGGGCTGAAGGTGGGCGATTAATTCACAAACTTGAATGGAACAACAATTTGCATTTTAGCTTTAGCTTCCTGTAAATGGTGTTTTCATTTATACTTTGTTTATCCTGATAAACTAATAGTTTTTGATAGATTTAGACTTCACAACCTGTTATGTTTTTGGGATAATTATTTTTTAAAATATTGTCCATATTTGATGCTTCAGATATTAAACATAGTGATCATTTATTCAACTCAAATGACAGGGTTTCTCTTTAATTTTTAGTTGAATGATTAAATGCAACGTTGTTACAATCAGAGTTATCTTAATGTAATCGCTTGCAATCATAATATCACAACAACTATTTGTATCATTCATTTCGTTATTAAAACTCAACTACTAACACATTGTTCTACATTTATTCAGAACAGTTTTAAGGTTCATTGCAGGTTTCCCTCTTGGACAAGGTGGTTGGATGTTCTCTAATTGTGCGGATTTTTGGATGCATATCATTAACTCACTAACAGGTTAGCTCATTTATGTTTTTCTGTCATTTACTCATCACTGAAACTCAAATATATGGTCTGGCTTTTGACTATCCACATATTTTTGTTTCATAGTATTTTTTCTTATTAGTTTAGACTGATAAAGAAAAAACGAAAAAATATCTTATGTGCTTTCTTTATCTACTTTTTTCAAAGAAGTCTTTTTTCACATTGAGTTTTTTAAGTTTAGATTAAAAATTCCAGTGTGTATATCATGTACATAAATAAGATAAGTAAATCTGCTATTTAAATATATCTACAATTGTTACGTCATACTTATGTACATATATATATAGTAATTAGTAATTAGTTAGTTATTTCATTCTTTTATTTGTTTCTTTAGGACTTTTAGATTGGATAACAGATCCATTAAACCCGTCAGAACGAGTTACACCAAACGGCTCGGTTTATTTAGACAACCCCGGACCAAACTCGTTCTTTCAATTGACGAACTGTCATTTTCGCTTGTCAATAAATGGGGCTAGAAGGAGGCCTTGAATACAATTTATGGCATGTCGAAGTCGTAAGACTCCTCCCCCGCACAATCGCTCCCCTATAATAACATGGATTCATTTTGACAACAACATTACCTCTCAAACAACAACTACCTCAAACGAAAATCCCCATATTCCCGTTGAGCCAGTAACACCAAACCCTCAAGGATCTGACGTACAATAAATTGTTCATCAGTCACTTTTAAGGATAGAAAGTGCTTTGGCTCGTATCAGACAACTTGTTCGGCCACTGAATCAACCTCTATATTTCTATGATATCAGAGAGCAACTTGAAGGCATTGGTCTACTTTTAAATTCCACAGATTTTGACCATACCCCTACTCTTGGAGCTGGAGGATTTGGTGTCCCACCTTCACCACCTCATTCATCTCTTTCCTCTTCAGAAGGAGAGTCATCTGATGAAGACAGTTCTTCATATGAACCATATCAACCTTCAACACCACCTACACCCATGGAGAATAAAAACAATCTTGCCAGACCGTGGCTCGACCAAGACGTTGTGGTCGTACCTGGACCCCAAAACCCTTTACCAAAACACCCGGAGAAATGGTTACCTAAGTTCGATCCTGATTCTAAGAAAATAATTTAAGATCACATAAAAAAATGCATGTTATCCATTAGACTCCGAAGTGTAGAACATGAATATGTAGTGAGTAGAATTTTTCCTTACACGTTTGAGGGAAATGCCTCTACATGGTATTTCTCCCAACAACCTCAAACCATTGTATCTTGGGACAAATTTGAGTCCTATTTCCTAGAGAAGTTTAGAGATGATAAATCTCCTGAAGTCTTAGTCATGGAACTCTCCAGCTTAAATATGAACCCTAAGGAGAAAGTAAAAGATTTTAACCAAAGGTTCCTCACATTAAAAAATCGAATCCCCATTGATTCAATGCCCGCAGAAAACCTCATTGTGGCATATTACACCAAATCTCTACACCATAATGTAGAAATTTGGGTTAAAAGGTATAACAAGTCAACGTTACTGGAAGCCTTCAAGGAGGCAAGGCATATCGAAAAAGATATATTGAGCTTGAAAGATAATCTTAGTAATGAGGCAGAAATAACCCCATCTTCTAAGAAGAAAATAGAAATTCTTCCTAGACATCCCCAAACCAAAACTCAATCAGAAACCTCAAATTTGGAAAGTTTACAAAAGGTCATCCAAAAATTATCAAATCAAGTCGTAGAATTGAGGAGATCAGCTGAAGAAGCATCTTCAAGCAAAGGAAGTTACAACCCTCCTTTTAGAAAACCTTTTCCCTCAAACCGACCAAACCCAACCCCTGAGGGTCTGAATTTTGAAAGCTTACAATACACTATACAGACTATCCTTGAAGCACATGATAACTTAGTCCCCCCTGAGAATTTTGAAAATGTGGTTGAAGAAGAAACAATCGAAGAAGAGGAATCATCTCCCAATGTCTTCGGGAATTTTTCCGACAGTATTTTTCAAGCCAATTTTGAAACTGTCCATCCTTACAACACCAAAAGAAAAACTGAGAGTAAACCCTCTTCCAAAATAAGTACTAATGTTCCTCTGAAACAATTTAAACAAACTGAAAAAACCCAGAATTTAGCAGCCCCAAGTTTAGAATATGATTTGATCGAAAACCTAAATAAACTTAGAGATAATATTTATGTTTACGAACTTTTGAATTTTTCTTTTCTTCTGCAGAAAATGCTTCAAAACATTGCAAAAAACAGTAAAAAAAACAATCTGAATAGCAAGAAAATTATAGAAACTAGTCCTAAAACAACTCAAAAGGTCCCTGCCAAAACAACACTTGAACCCTCAGATAAAAGGGACCTCACTGAAAAAATTGTATCAAATGTAGATAAAGTAATTTCAGGGACAGTGGCTAAAAATCAACAGAATTTTGTTGTTAATACTCACAAAAATGTCCCACTTTTTTTTATTAACTTTCGAAATTTTCAATAGATGTGTACATAATTGCATGGTAGATTCTAGCGCTTCATCAAATGTGATTCATTTGTCTGTTTGCCAAAAAATCAATGCTAAAGTTCAACCTTCTAGTCTTAAAATCATTCAGCTCGACCGAATGAATGTTAAGGTAATTAGTGAACTAAAGAATGTACTCGTTAGGCTATCCTCTAATCCTAAGGTTCACCAAATTATTGATATCATTGTTGCTGACATCCCTGAAGTTTATGGTTTATTATTAAGCAAGGATTGGTCCGAATAGATGCATGGATACTTTGCAACAAACATGTCTCATTTGTGGCTACCAGATAATCGAAATCCAAACAAAATTGGGATTAATCGTGGACGTTACCTCAAGCACACCGTGACAAATTTGAATGACTCTAATGAACCATTTATTGCTTCCACTAATTCTTTCGAAATGTAGGGAATGAACACCTTCTTCGGTAACTTCATGGTTGAAACCTCTGCCATCACTGATCTGGAACAAAATTCGGAGCCCATAACATGCACCTAGTCAACAACTTCACTGAATGCACCAAACACTGCCGACGAAGCTCAGATATGGTCACTTTACTTCGATGGATCCAAATCCAAAAAAGGATTTGGTGCGAGGTGTGTACTCATCAACCCAGCAGATAATAAAAATTTAATCACTTGTCGTTTAGAGTTTGAATGTACAAACAACACCGCCGAATATGAGGCACTTTTGCAAGGACTCAGGAATGCAATAGATATGAACGTACAGAACTTAATGGTATTTGGTGATTCGGAAATTGTGGTCAAATAGGTAAGAAAATCCATACATTTCCTATCACCACACCTGAAAAATTTATCAATTCGAGTTAAGGAATCTAATGCACAAGTTTTTTGCATTTAACATCAATTCCATTATGAGAATAAACAATTTTGAGGCTGATTTATTAGCGAACGTCGCTTCCAAACTTTTTCCCACAGAAGGTCTTTCTCCAAATTCGATTTCAATTGAGTTATTGTTTAGACCATCAGTCCCAGACAACATCACTAACTGGAGAGTGTTTGATGATGATCAACAGATCATCATTTTTTTGCACATGGAGGACACCTTCCAAGGTGCGGTTATTGATGAAGGCACCCACGATGAAGATCTCCAATTTTATAGTAATATCAAACCCGAGGTCTCCCAAATCAACATCGGATCTGGTAAATTCTATTCATAAATCTATGGTAAGACTAGAAAATTTTTATGTTTTGCATGATAAATTAAAAAAAACGGTAAATTGTAAAACAACAGTTCTTTCTTGACTCATGAAAAGGTAAATCTAGGGACTAAAGATAATCCACAATATATTAATCTAGGAACGGGATGTCGCGAGCAAGAGCGGTCTACTTTTATAAAACTTTTTAGAGAATTCAAGGATGTCTTTGCTTGGACATACGATGATTTAAAAAAAATTTACCCTCACATAATATAACACATCATCCCCATGAAACCCCAGACTCAACCTTTTCAGCAGAAGATGAGAAAGATGCACCCTAAGCTGGAACCGATAGTCAAGAAAGAACTAAACAAACTATTGAATGAAAATATTGTTGGGTATGTGTTATATTCTTTGCACGAGTAGTAGTGTCTGAGCTCCTGCGTCAGGTGCGTAGGGGGATTAGAGGGGGGTGCAGGGGGGCGGAGCCCCCCGCGCGGGGGTTCGGGGGCAGCGCCCCCGAATTTTTTTTTTTTCGGTCCGACATATTTCCGTCGGGCCAACATATTTCCGGGACGACATATTTCCAGGACGACATATTACCGGGACGACATATTTTCGGGACCACATGATATTAGGTGGTTTTTTGGCACATGGTTTTTTGCCTATGGTTTTCTATTTCTGGTTAAGGAATTAGGGTTTTGGACTAATCCAGGTCACTGGGTTAGGGTTTTGGATGCCGCTGG
>ML808773.1:81183-97272 GCA_009831015.1 Picea engelmannii
ATTCATTAACAAAATCTGTGAGCACTGAGAAGTTCTCTTGGTGTAGAGGATCCATGGGCATTGCTGCCCTAGATTGTTGACTATGTAACCCTATAACCCCCTGTGTGCAAAGAAAACAACAAGTGGGAGAATGTTGGGTATGTGTTATATTATTTGCACGAGTAGTAGTGTCTGAGCACCTGCGCCGGGTGCGTAGGGAGATTAGAGGGGGGTGCAGGGGGTTCGAGGGCAGTGCCCCCGATTTTTTTTTTTTTCGGGCCGACATATTTCCGTCGGGCTGACATATTTTCGGGACGACATATTACCGGGACCACATGATATTAGGTGGTTTTTTGGCACATGGTTTTTTGCTGATGGTTTTCTATTTCTGGTTAAGGAATTAGGGTTTTGGACTAATCCAGGTCATTGGGTTAGGGTTTTGGATGTCGTTTTCTCCTATATGTATATTGCATTGTAAACAATGTAAAACAATGTATGAATATAATATATGTTGGTTTTCCCGGTTTGGGTTTCCAGGTGAAAAATCTCTGTGTAATGTTTGTATTTGCCATTGTATCTTTTCGGTTCTTTTCTAAATATCAGTTTGCAGTAGATATTGTACAAGGTTAGAATTTACAAAGATAATCTTCCCAGTAAGACACACACAATGGGTGTCTAATATTGTTCCTATAAGGAAGAAAAGTGGAGAAATTCGACTCTGTATCGATTTCGGAACTTGAACCAAGCGTCTGATAAAGACAATTATCCTGTCCCTCCAATGGAAAAAATTCTTCAGCAGACATCTTGTTCCAAAATACTATCACTGCTAGACGTCTTTTCAGGATACAACCAGGTCCTCATGTCTCCCCCAGACCAGTTAAAAACCACTTTTCGTACCCCATGGGGTACTTATGCCTACAGGAAAATGCCTTTTGGGCTTATAAATGTCGGGGCCACTTTTCAGAGAGCAATGGATATTTCTTTTCGTGGTCTCATCAATCAATCCATAGTGGTTTATCTTGATGATGTTACTATTTTCTCCAAAAATAAGAAAGATCATTTGTTTCACCTTAGGTATGTCCTACAACGATGCCGCAAGTATGACATATCTATAAACCCTAAGAAGTCTATATTTTAAGTGGAACAAGGAAAAATTCTCAAATTCATAGTATCCATTGATGGGATGATCATCGATCCTGAAATAACTCAAGCCATTACCAAAATCCCCCCCCCCCTCCTCCAAAAAATCTATGCAATCTTTTTTAGGCCAGATGAATTTTGTCAGAAGGTTTGTCCTAAGTTGTTCAGAAATGGTAAGGCCATTGCAAAACTTAATTAAAAATTATGTTCAGTATCATTGGGGACCACAGGAAAATCAATCCTTTGATTCCATCAAAAAATCCATAGTGGAGGCTCCTTCCTTAATGAGTCCTGATTTTTCACAAGATTTCACTCTTTATACATTCGCCTATGATCGATCTTATGTCACTGTGTTGACCCAAAAGAACATTGAAAGAAATAAAATCCCCATTTCCTTTATGATCTCAGCCTTCTGTTGTCGCAAGAGTTGGTTCTAGGCTATAATAGAGCCAAGCCTTAACACATTTTAAATGAAATAATTTTTTTCACTCGGACTTGACTTAGGTTCCATGCAAGTAAATTACAAGATAACCTCAAACCACTTTTGATTGGAAACTACCCCTTCCAACCCGAGAGGGATCTCTCAAAAATATGTCACAATAGGATATTCAATAAGTTTAATAGTGGGCAGATTTGTGGGTAATAGAAAGTTTTGATTATTTAGGGTTGGTGGGTTGGACAAGGAAGTAGTCCATTGGGAATGGAGTCAAATGATCAAGCAAATAATAAGAGTGTTTCGGTGATGGAAATCCATGGAACATAGGCAAGGTAGAAGATGATTATAGAGAGAAGGATTTATAAAAGTATGGGAGCAGAATAGAGAGAAAACATAAAAAAAATGCGAGCACTTGGCAATGAGTGAATTCCAAGCATAAATCAGTGGAAAGAGATGGTTGGGATAGAGCATCTATCCAAGGATGAATTTTGAACCTTCATATCTCTACAAGAAGCAACCTATAACATGTCTTTCAATAGAGCATCTAACAAAGGGATGAATTCCATTACAAACACAGTCACAAATTGAGAAGAAAATGGAAATAAAAGCAATTAGAATGATGTGAGAAAGAAGGAATAAGACATTCTATGCAAAGAAAATCACAAGAATCTATGTGTCTTTCTCCCCTCTTTCCTTTTAAAAATATGCCTCATATATGTATTAAGGTCGAAATCCTCTCTAATCTAAAAAATAACAACAGTTACAACCAATTCTTGAAACTTTCTGCCATAGAAAATGGGCCAAAATGCCGAAAACTAGGGTTGCGGTTACGGCTCTGTATATCTCGACTAGATAAAGTTGTGTATAAACTGAAAGAGGATTTTGTGCATCTATTTATTCTGAGAAAAAATCTCTCTCATTTCCCTGATACCCCTTTTCATTTTTCCCAAATCTGCATTTAACAAACATGTGTCAAAACAGGGAAATATGAAATCCGAAAATTAAGGCTCGGAGATGGATTTGATTCTTCCAATATGTGACACCTGTAGGAAAACTAAAAGAGCCTAATTATCTCTGATGTGTTAGGCACAAAATCCTCCAACCGTTTCTCAAAATGATACTCCAGTCACTCAGAATCCTCACTTGAAAATCATGACTCAGCACAGTAAAAATGCCATATTTCTGAAAATGAACCTCATCTTGCGGGGGACTTTTTACTGCCTTACCAATATCAAAATTAAATTATGAAGACACCACTAGAAATATTAGGATTTTTATATGTCGATCGACCATTCGAACGCGAAAAATGACCTCTCCACAACTGAGAAAATTGTGTTTTTCTAAAGCAATTTTGCATATGACTGGAGTCCCGATTTCGGGTTTTCGAGATTCGGGGAAACGAAGCAGTGGTTATTAAACTCTTCATGTCGGCCAAATCCACAATGGAAAAATCCTTGAAATAGATTTCAGCTTTTACATTGCACTCTTTCAGGCCTTCAGGTTTTGGGTATCATGTCCTCAAGAGTTATGACATGCAAGGAATCTCGAATCACGAAATCGCGATGGGATTAATTAGGTGATAATCATTTGTCTTAATCTATTAATTAATCATGATTAGCAATTAATATTTAACCTTTCATGGATTTACTTGTTGGGACTTCGATAATACTTGACGCGAGAAATCCTGAATCACAAAATTGTTATGGGATTGATTAAGAGTTAAAACACTTTTAGCTTTGCGATTAAGCACGATTAAAACAGAGGCTTTCAGGGTTTCGAAAATTGCAAAATTCAAACTTAAAGAACAAAGGAAATTCGAGTCACGAAATCACGATGAGACTTGTCAACATTAATATTTCTTATTCTTTAATTAACCTATCTTATCCTTTAATACTTTAGTGAATTCGGGGATCAAGGCTGTAGTTATTAAAATATCTACGTCGGCCAAATCCCTGACGGCCAAAAAGCCTGGACTCTTGATATTTTTCTCCATGTGTCTTAATGCTCAGGGTATGCATTGTTCCACTGCCAATGCTTCCATTCATTCTCCTAAGTGACCGAAAGCCAAAATTTCAATATTTTTTACAACAAAGGCTCCATCTAGGGATGGTGCTTTCCTGCAAAGCGCCAAGAACAGTAGACCATGTGCCTTCATCCATTGGGAGACCTGAAATCATCCTTATCAAACTCTGAACTCTGTCACTTTACTTGCACCTTTATGAAACAAAAAACCACTTATGCATTCATTGGGCTATGGAGTCATAATGTCTTAAATCAAAACCATACATGATGCCAAACTGAACTAGAAACGTAGTTAAAACCACTGTTGTACTCTAATGCCCAAAGTCAAGCTTATTTATATACACCACCTACTCTAATTGATATCATTATTTTTTTTTAAGTATAGGAAAACTTCCAAATCAACCAAGCAAGTATCTGACTAACAAACTTAATTATACTTCCATCTTTGAGCAAAAGGATGACAGGAGCAACTGCAAATTTCAAAACATGCCCTGGGAGAAGGTACTTATAGCTTTGAAATTCAGACTTCAAGAAGTTGGAAATAACAAATTCAGTCCCCCATTTTGACTCCATATAAACTGCTACTGGATCGTAAAAGGGAAGAGATATACCACTTTCACAATTAATCCATACTTCCTCCTATTGGGCAAGCTATCTGAAATGTCTTTGCGCACTTTTTCCATTGCTGATTTTTTCTTCCACTGGTGCAAAAATGTCGCATTGGAACTTACTAGTTTGTTGCTCAATGGTTGCTAAACAGGGAGGAGAGATCAATTGTTTCAGTAACCCCTCCTTATGTCCTTCACCTGTTGTCCAAAGATCTTCTTGGTAGCTATCATACATAGGCTGATCTCTTTCATGATGTTGTTGATTTCTTTCATGTTGAACCAAAGTTTCTTGTTGCTTATCATCTTCAGAAACACTTTCATCACATTCATCAAACAAAGGAGGATTGTCGTAAATTTTTGTGTGTGATGAAAAATAAATCTTCTCTTCTTGTTCTTCTGGATATTCATCATAAACAGGTTTAGCAGATAAATCAGGAGTGTCATCGGTCAGACAAATGATAGGAATATCAACTATGAAGTTGTCTATCTCAGATCCACACTCCTCCAAATCATAGTCTAAATCATCTTCGAACATCAAACATTCTTCAAGGTTATTAAACATGACAACCCTATCTTCTTCATGAAACAAAACAATGTCTACAATATGATCTCCTGGCAGGAAATCATCATCATAAATTGGCTTACTAACTTCCTCTAAAGTCCCATGGCTATCATGATTTAAACTTAGATTTTCATTTTCAGTAATAGAAGAAGTTTCACTCACATGTTCAGGACTGTGTGAATGTTGCAAATCTTTGTAAGCAAGGGCTGTAACATAACTATTCAGGAGAAAATCTATCTCTTCTTATGTTAAAGGAGGAGGTGGTCTATGCAATTTCTGGATCAAGCAACTATTGTTTTATTTCTCTTCTTCATGTTGACCATGATGTTGAATATCTTCTTCTTGAATGTGATCACAAGACCTATCATATCCTACTTTTTTATCATCCAACTCTTCTTCATACTGATTATCTTCATCGACTTGAGATATTTCTGATATTCCTTCCTCCTCTTCAAGAAGATGTGTTTTATTTGTTTGTCTTATGAATTTTATATTACAGCAATCTTCAAAAAGTATTTCAGCTGAATAGATTCTTTTACAATGATGATGAAAAAGTATGTGAAAATCTTTCAATGAAGGAATATTGGAATGAGGTAAAGATTTATACCAGAGTATAGCGTCTCTTTCTAACGAAAACATAAATAGTTTCATGAGGACATCTTCATGATGTATATTTAATTCATCCATGAGCTTGTGGAATTCAAACAAGTGTTGGGCGGGATTGTCATCTGCATATTCTCCAAATATAGGAAGGACATCTTCCCAAACTTTAATGTATGGAACAGTGTTTGGAAAACCATAAACATTTGGAAAGTCTAGAGGATAAAACCTTGCAGCAATCCGAGCGGTGAATGAATCCGACATTTTAAGACCAGTGGAGTCGCCATTGAATAATATAGAGTCCTTGAACCAAGGAGTCACCAAGTGAATGATCACAGTCAATTGAATGCCTATCCCTTGTTCGCCATCAAGAAATAGATCTAAAATTTTTGTTGTATCCCAAGGAAGATAGCTTTGTTCCTCCGTCCCCAACAACGGCACCAGAATTTTTTTTCGCAAGAGTTGGTTCTAGGCTGTAATAGAGCTAAGCCTTAGCACATTTTAAATGAAATAAATTTTGTCACTCGGACTTGACTTGGGTTTCATGCAAGTAAATTCCGAGATAACATCAAACCACTTTTGATTGGAAACTGACCCTTCCAACCTGAGAGGGATCTCTCAAAAATATGTCACAATAGGATATTCAATAAGCTTAACAATGGGAAGATCTGTGGGTAATATAAAGTTTTGAGTTTTTAGGGTTGGCGGGTTGGACCAGGAAGTTGTCCATTGGGAATGGAGTCAAATGATCAAGCAAATGATAAGAGTGTTTCGGCGATGGAAATTTATGGAACAGAGGCAAGGTAGAAGTTGATTACAGAGAGAAGGATTTATAAAAGTATGGAAGCATAATAGAGATAAAAAATATCAAAATGCAAGGAGAACTTGGCAATGAGTGAATTCCAAGCATAAATCAGTGGAAAGATATGGTTGGGACAGAGCATCTATCCAAGGATGAATTCTGAATCTTCAAATCTCTACAAGAAGGAACCTATAACTTGTCTTGCAATAGAGCACCTAACAAACAGATGAATTCCATTACAAACACAGTCACAAATCGGGAAGAAAATGGAAATAAAAGAAATTGAAATGATGTGAGAATGAAGCAATAAGACATTCTCTGCAAAGCAAATCACAAGAATCTATGTTGTAGATTAAAAATGGCTCTGCACTCTTTTATTTAAACAGGAAAACAAATGCTACAGCCCAAGAGTACTACTCCTGTGTGTCTTTATCCCCTATTTCCTTTTACAAATATGCCTCATATATGTATTGAGCTCAAAATCCTCTCTAATCTAAAAGATAACAACAATTACAACCAATTCTTGAAACTTTATGCCATAGAAAATGGGCCAAACTACTGAAACATAGGGTTGTAGTTACATCTCTGTATCTCTCGAATAGGGACAGTTGTGTATAAAATTAAAGACAATTTTTTGCATCTGTTTATTCTGATAAAAAAACCTCTCTCAGTTCCGTGAGACCCCTTTTCATTTTTCCCAAATCTGCATTTAACAAACATGTGTCAAAACAGGCAAATATGAAATCTGAAAATTAGGGCTCAGAGATGGATTCGATTCTCCCAATATGTGACACCTGTAGGAAAACTGAAAGAGGCTAATGATATATGATGTGTTAGGCACAAAATCCTCCAACAATTTCTCAAAATTATACTCCAAACGCTCAGAATCCTCATTTGAAAATCATGACTCAACACAGTAAAAAGGCCATATTTTTTAAAATGAACCTCATCTTGCGGGGGCATTTTGACTATCTTACGAATATCAAAATGAAATTATGAAGACACCAATGGAAATATTAGGATTTGTAGATGTCGATCGACTATTCGAACATGAAAAATGACCTCTCCACAGCTGAGAAAATTATGTTTTTCTAAAGCAATTTTGCATATGACTGGAGTCCCGATTTCGGGTTTTTGGGATTCAAGGAAACAAAGCAGTGGTTATTAAAATATTCACATCGGCCAAATCCCCGATAGCCAAATCCCCAAAACATATTTTGGCTTTTACATTGCACTCTTTTGGGCCTTCGGGTTTCGGGTATCATGTCCTCAAGAGTTATGACATGCAAGGAATCCTGAATCGCGAAATCACGATGGGATTAATTAGGCGATAATCATTTGTCTTAATCTCTTAATTAATCACGATTAGCAATTAATATTTAACCTTTCGTGGATTTCAGTGTCGGGACTTCGATAATACTTGACGCAAGAAATCCCAAATCATGAAATTGTGATGGGATTGATTAATAGTTAAAACACTTTTAGCTTTGTGATTAAGCATGATTAAAACACAGGCTTTCGAGGTTTCAGAAATCACAAACTTGAAACTTAAAGAACGAAGGAAACTCGAGTCGCAAAATCATGATGAAACTTGTCAACATTAATCTTTCTTATTTTTTAATTAACATGGCTTATCCTTTAATACTTTAGTGAATTCGAGGATCGAGGTTGTAGTTATTAAAATATCTACGTTGGCCAAATCCCCGACGACCAAAAAACCTGGACTCTTGATATTTTTCTCCATGTGGCTTAATGCTCGGTGTATGCGTTTGTTCCACTTCCAATGCTTCCATTCATTCTCCTAAGTGGCCGAAAGCCAAAATTTCAATATTTGTTACAACACCTTCAAAGGAGCAGAGCTTAATTACCTGGTTGTAGATCAACAGGCTTATACAGTTTTTAAAGAAGTAAAACATTTTCAATCATATTTGTTCAAATCCAGAACTAAATTCATTGTGCCTTATCCTGTTGTTAGAAACTTATTAGTACAAAAAGAATTGGGTAAAAAACGGGAAAATTGGATGACATCGTTACAAGAGTATGACCTCGAAATTACCCCTGCACAAATTGTCAGAGGTCAAGGTCTATGCAAACTAGTGGTTGATTCAGTTGAAGAGTAACATAGTCAAATTAATGTCTTAACTGTAAATCAACATAGTCAAAATCAAACTTGTTGTACACAAGTTGTTTCTAATTCTTGGTTTGATGAAATTAAGTTTTATCTAACACACGGTTCTACTCCTCGCCATCTCGATCCAAAAAAGAGAAGAGCATTAAGACCAAAATCTGCACCTTTCCAGCTGGTAAATGGCGTGTTATTCCGTAAAAATGTTGATAACGTCCTCATGTGTTGTTTGGAAAGAGATTAAGTAGATAAAGTATTATCTGAACTACATGCAGGAGAAGCTAGTGGGAACTTTGGTGGAGACACCACTACTCACAAAGTATTAAGAGTTGGGTACTATTGGCCCACGTTATTCAAAGATGCCCATGCATTATGTCGTAAATGCATAATCTTCCAAAAGGTTGTTGGACAAGTTCAGAAGGAAGCATTCCCTTTGCAGCCTGTTTCAGTAGATTCTCCTTTTCAGCAGTGGGGTCTTGATATTATAGGGCCGATTAACCCCACTTCCTCATAGCAGCATAAATACATCATTATAGCAACGGATTATTTTACCAGATGGTCCGAGGTTGCACCACTAAAAATGGTAAACACTATTCAGGTAATATCTTTCCTTAATTCAAACATCATTACTCGATTCAGTATTCCTGAGTGTTTTCTCTTCGATAATGCCTCCTACTTTTTTGTCCCTCGATACGAGTGTTTTTTCTTTGGAAAAGGGGATAAAACTGAAATATTCTGCCAGCTATTACCCCCAAAGAAACAACTTAACAGAATCAACAAAGAAAAACCTGATCAAAATCATCAAGAGGATAGTTTCCAAAAACCACAAAAATTGGCACAACACACTTTCTAATGCAGTATGGGCTGACAGGGTGACACCGAAAAATTTTGTTGGTAATTATCCTTTCTTTCTCATCTACAGAAGAGAAGCAATTCTCCCTCCTCATGTTCTACTTCCCTCTCTGCAATTATCACAGAAAGTTCAGGAAGAGGATTGTCCTCCTCTTGAAAGTGTTGAAATAATGTAATTGCAAAGAGTATTCTTATTATTATTGATATATTATTCATAGGATTAATACCCATTGTGGATTGATCATCTCGATTATTGTAATAGGACCAAATCCCCTTTTGTAGATTGGTCAAAAGACAATTGTAATAGGCAGAATAAGAAGTCGGCCCCAACAGATATTAAAGAGGCCCAGAAATATAATAAAGGTGGGTTTACCGACCCAGTTTGAGAATTCGGCCCTGCCAGTGAAGAGACACTTCACACGTGCCAGACTTGTATAAATAAAGAGGCCAATGCCTCACTTAGACACACAACTCACTTGCTCATTAATAGACAAGTGTTGGATCTGCTGCTAGAGAAGAAGGAGAGAAAGAGTGGCGCATATCTGGGAGAGGACTTTATGTATTAGTTTAAGAGATATCTTGGCATTGTATTGGATATCTATATTAAGGAAGTTTTGTTGGGTTTTCTTCCCCTAGAGGGTTTCCTAGGATAAATGTTGTGTCTCTTGTGATTGTGTATTTCTCGGTGGTCTTGGATTATGCTATTGTTATCTAATGAAATGCAAACAACTATAATAATGCCTTAAACATTAACATGGTATTAGAGCCAAGCTGAAGAGAGCATCTTTCACAAGAGAAAAGTGAAAAACGTCACTGTTGTCGTACATGAAAATTAGGGCTTTTTGTTGGAAAGGTATTTCAACCCTAAAACCACCTAGAAAATTGTTCCCTCCCCCAAGGATCATTTTGGCACCTTCAGCGCACCTTTTCAGTGGCTAGATCTCCCAGAAAGTGAAACCCTAGTTTTCACAAAGTACTAGAAAACTAGAAAACCAGAGTACCAAAAGTACCAGAAGTACAAAAAAACCAGAAGCACCAGTCTAGAAATTTGCAGATCAATTTTGAGGGGGTAAAAGTTGGATTTTCAAAATTCTTACTACATCAACATACTCGCCTCAGCTTAGAGCATCTATTCCCTAGATCAAAATTTCAAAATTTGAAGTTTGAAAAATTAGGGTTTCCTCATAAAACCCTAAGTTGCAGTTGTAGTTGCAGCCRTAGAACCAATTGCAATCACCCTTGAAATTTTCTTAAGAGTTGGTAATGATTACCGCTGCTACTAGATGGAGCCACTACCTGCAAATGCTATCAGAGGTATGTACTCACATATGTTTAATGGTTAAACCCTAAAGAGTATTTGCAGGAGAAGAGATCTCTTGCCATAGATCCAAAAGGATCTCAAGATCCAACACATTCAAAGGAATGAATCAACTCAGGTGTGATTATTCTGATATGCATTATTATTTTGATGAGTGTTGCATGTTGTAGCTATGACCATCATTCTAACCTTTTCTGAGTCAAGATATTAGATGGATTAAAAGTTGAGATCATGGAGCTTATCCTCTAACCCAACCTTCTGTCAAGATAGCGTATTGTCTTAGTACAGTAGACAGGTTGAAGAAAGCACTCATCATCTTGAGTGAAGGAGACTTGGAAGAAAAGAAAGCACTCATTCCTGAAGACAAGGCTCCAGGTTTGATTAAATCAAGTTGATAAGATTCAAAGGTACACATGACAAGTTGATGACTATAGTTGAGATAACAGTCTTTGTAAAGTATTATACTTGATAGCATGTGAGCATATAGAGGTAAATGCTTTTCCTGATACAACTAACACCTCCTCTAGGAGAAACCTTGTGTGTTAGTTCCAGGTTTCCATGGAAGAATTCTTGGTCACAAAACTATGAGAGTGTTGACCTCATTTCGTATTGTATTCCTTACCTTTAATCTTTGCTTCAAATAAATTATAAGTGATATCTCTAAAATAGCTATTGTGATGATTGTTCGTGCTATTGCTTTATATTATCAGAAGGATATTATTCTTGCTTGCTATTTTGTTGACCTTGCTCCAGGTCACATGTAATAACCCTGAGGAATCTATAGTGAAGGTTGCAGAAGGCAATGTGCTAAAGGAGAGACCATAAATGAAGCAATCATCATTGGAAAAGAAGAAGGTGGATTGCTTAAGCTAAAGGGTCATTCAGAAGCTGCCATGACCCACGCTATTGAAGAATCCATGTGAACTTTGGCATAGAATATTAGCTCACATCAACTACAAGTCTCTACCATACATATGCAAAGTGGTCACAGGTTTACTAGAACTCAAAGGTGACCATGAAGGTGTATGAAATGGATGTGCACAAGGGAATAACATCAAGAACCCATTTCCGAAGAGGGACAACAAGGCATAAGGAGTCCTAGAACTCATTCATTCAGATGTATGTGGCCCAATGTCGTCGTCCTCCATTAGTGGGAATTCAAATCCTTGATAGAGAATCTTTCTGAGAGAAAGATCAAGATACTTAGGTCAGATAATGGAGGAGAATACACCTGAAAAGAGTTCGTGAACTTCTACAAAGATGTTTGGATCAAGAGGGAACTCACTACTCCCTATAATCCCCAACAAAACGGTGTAGTTGAACGAAAGAACAGAACAATAATGGAAGCTGTGAAGACTATGATCCATGATCAAGATCTTCCTATGTGCTTATGGGAAGAAGCAACGATGGTAGTTGTATATGTGCAGAACCGATTGTCCCATAGTGCACTTGGGCTCAAGACACCAGAAGAGATGTTCACCGGAAAGAAGCTAGAGGTAAGCCATCTCAAAATATTTAATTGTCGAGTGTTTATTCATATACCTAAAGAAAAGAGAAACAAGCTGGACCCTTCAGGAAAGAAGGGAATATTTGTGGGATACTATGAGGTCTCCAAGGCCCTCAGAATCTATATACCAGGTCAACATCACATTGAGATCAGCAGGGATGTGACCCTTGATGAAGATGTAGCGCTCAAGAAATATAAACTATGTCATCTTGAAGAGGTATATGAAGAGGAACCCGTAATCCTCAATACTGCAATGAGGGAGATTCCCAAAGCTGCAGAACCAGTGAAGGAAGTCGTAAATTCCCCTGATGAGGAACTTCTAGAAGACCATGATATAGTAGAAGTGAAAGAACCTCCTCAGATGGCGATCCTCCATAAAAGAAAGCCAACTTGGTCTAGAGAGCTTATTCAAGATGGAGAGAAATATGGTGTTCCCTAAGGAAATACGAGACAGGTGAAAAGACCAAAGCCATTCTCCAGTTATACAGATTTGATGTGTGATATCCTAGAAGAGGAACCTACCTTCTTTGAAGAAGCTATTCAGAGGAAAGAATGAGCAGATGCCATGACAGAGGAATACCAATCCATAATGAAGAACGAAGTATGGGAAATAGTTCCCAGACTGAATAATAAAGATGTGGTATCCTCCAGATGGCTCTTCAAAATAAAACATGTTGTTGATGGAAGTATTGAGAAGTATAAAGCAAGATTTGTCGCTCGTGGCTTTTCCCAAAAGGAAGGCATTGACTATGAAGAGACATTCACTCTTGTGGCTAGATACACTTCAATCAGAACCATCATAGATCTTGTAGCTAAGATGAAGTGGAAGCTGCACCAGATGGACATAAAGACATCTTTCCTAAACGGTGTCATCGAAAAGGAAGTGTATATAGAGCAACCTCAAGGATTTGAGGTTGAAGACAAGAAGTCTCATGTCTGTAGATTGAATAAAGCCTTATACAGATTGAAGCAAGCCTAGAGCTTGGTATGGCCGTATAGACAGTTTCTTGACAAGATTAGGCTTTACCAAGAGTAAAGCAGACTCTAACCTCTACTTCAAAATCATGAACATTGAGCCAGTAATCTTACTGCTATATGTGGATGACTTATTCTTAACTGGAGAATAAAAGCTCATCAATGAATGTAAAAAGAGACTTGCCTCAGAATTTGAAATGAAAGACCTTGGCCTAATGCATTATTTCTTATGTCTTGAGGTATGGCGGAGTCCTGAGAGGATCTTCCTTAACCAAGGGAAGTACACAGTCGAAATCTTGAAGAGATTCGACATGTTGGAATGAAAGCCCATGAATACACCCATGGAAGTGAAGTTGAAGTTGTTGGTCGATACTTTGTCAGAATTGATTGATGCCACACTATACCGATAAATTATTGGATCGTTGATGTACCTGATGAACACCAGACCAGACATTTGTTTTTCCGTGAACACCTTGAGTCAGTTTCTGGTAGAAACCAGACGTATTCACCTAGTGGCTGCAAAACATGTGATGAGGTACCTTAAAGGTACAATAGATTATGGTCTCAGCTATGATGGAGATCATGATTTCACATTGAGTGGATATATTGATGCATATTGGGTAGGAAGTGTTTCTAACAGGAAAAGCACCTCAGGATGTTGTTTCAGTTTGGGATCAGCTATGATCTTGTGGCAGAGTAGGAAGCAATCTAGTATTTCTCTTAGCACGACAGAAGAAGAATACATTGCTGCATGTTCTGCTAGTTGTGAAGCTATATGGCTTCGAAAGTTGTTGACTGGCCTATTTGACTTAGAGATGAGAGAAACCTTGATTCTATGTGACAACCAGAGCTGCATAAAAATGACAGAGAATCATGTATTCCACGACAGGTCGAAGCACATAGAGATCTGTTATCATTACATCCATGACATGGTACAGAGAGGAGCCTTAAAGCTCCAGTACATTAGCATGAATGAATAGGTTGCTAACATTTTGACCAAGCCCCTATCTCATGTGAAGTTTGAGTACTTCTGAGATAAGCTTGGCATAGTCTGGAAGGACCTTCCTCGAAAGGGGGAGTAATTGAGATGTTCCTTGCTTCTGACCTAGTTGTCAAACGTAAAGAAAGATGAGATGTTCCATGCTTCTAACCTTGTTGTTTTCTTCTAACCTAGTTGTCAGACGTAAAGTAAGATGAGATGTTCCTTGCTTCTGACCTAGTTGTCAGACATAAAGAAAGATGAGATGTTCCTTGCTTATGACCTAGTTGTCAGACGTAAAGCAAGATGAGATGTTCCTTGCTTTTGACCTAGTTGTCAGACATAAAGCAAGATGAGATGTTCCTTGCTTCTGACCTAGTTGTCAGACATAAAGCAAGATGATATGTTCCTTGCTTCTGACCTAATTGTCAGACGTAAAGAAAGAAGAGATGTTCCTTGCTTCTGACCTAGTTGTCAAACGTAAAGCAAGATGAGATGTGCACCTTGCTTCCAACCTGATGGTTGTGACATAAAGCAATATGATATGATGATACTAGCACTAAGCTTCCAACTGGATAACTATGAGGTAAAGCCAGTCTAGTATCCTGCTTCTGGCCTGATCATTGTGACGTAAAGCAGGATGAGTATCTTGCTTCCATCTTGAGTGTTGTAACGTAAATCAAGATGATGAGATGAGACTAGTACTATGCTTCTAGCTTGATAGTTGTGATGTAAAGCCAGTCTAGTATATTGCTTCCAGTCTGAGTGTTGTGACGTAAAGCAAGACATTGTGATGAGACAAGTACTGAGCTTCCAGCTTGACTGTTGTGACGTAAAGCTAGTCTTGTATTATGATGAGCCATCCTTGTGCTATGATGATGATGATGTATCAGTTTGTATATTAATACATATTGATGCAGATGATGATGGAATTCTTTGAGAATGATGATGCTGCCGATGAAGAAAACTTTCAATGATTTATAGATACGTCAATCAGTGTTCCAAGATGATATTGATTATGTTGTCCTCTCACCCACTTAATGTTGTTGATGATGTTGTCCTCTCTCTCTCTCGCATGATGTTGCTGAAGAATACCCTTCTTGTTAAGGGGGAGTGTTGAAATATTGTAACTGCAAAGAGTATTCTTATTATTATTGATATATTATTCATAGCATCAATCCCCATTGTGGATTGATCATGTCGATTATTGTAATAGGACCAAATCCCCTTTTGCAGATTGGTCAAAAGACAATTGTAATAGGCAGAATAAGAAGTCGACCCCAACAGATATTAAAGAGGCCCAAAAATATAATAAAGGTGGGTTTACCCACCCAGTTTGAGAATTCAGCCCTTCCAGTGAAGAGACACTTCACACGTGCCAGACTTGTATAAATAAAGAGGCTAGCGCCTCACTTAGAAACACAACTCACTTGCTCATTGAGAGACAAGTTTCGGATCTGCCACTAGAGAAGAAGGAGAGAGAGAGTGGCGCATATATGAGAGAGGAATTTATGTATTAGTTTAAGAGATCTCTAAAACTCCTCCAAGTTTCACTCCATGAATCATCCTCAAAAAGAAGTTATAGAAAGAATGGTAGAATTTATTCAATTATGGTCTATTCAGGAGAGTGAAATTGCACAGAATTCCTCATGCTCAATATTTAACATCCTATTCTGAAACTCGTACACAAGAAACTACAGTCCGTAATCTTTACAATGAAGTTTTTCCCACATAATTTGGATTATCGATGAATAAGTTATGACTATTTTACCCGGAACACCTGTTTATTGACTAGCTTCAGTACTAGTCACAAACCTTATCTTCCACAGAGTTTATCTCCATAATTATAGTGAATAAAGAGTTGAAATTTTTACCACAGGTACCTTGATATGTATTCTCAATACCATAGCAATTTCACCATATGAATCATTCTATAAAAAAAAATTATAGCAAAAATGGTAAGATGACCTGAAAATAACATACCTTAGAACACATCACCAAAAGACTTCATCCTCCCTTGAAATATGGCCTTCTTTACTTATGATTTCCTCTAAAATTCAACTTGTATCAAATGAATGTATAATGATGTGTATTTATACCATTTATGTCACTTCCTTTTAAAATTAGGGCCGACCTGACACTTTCTTATTTTGTAATTCTTTTCTTTAATTATCTTCAGGGCCT
>ML808773.1:98776-119495 GCA_009831015.1 Picea engelmannii
TCTTAGTTTCTGAAAGTCTTCTAATTGTTTCTTTAAGCTTACAACTATCTTTTCATAACTACCCAATTCACTTCTTAGTTTTCTACACATGTCTTTGAGCTTGTTATTTTCAATCTCAACATGCTTAAATTTTTTAAGATTCTCATCTTCTTGTTGAATCATTTCTACTTCATGATTTTCTTCTTCTTCATTGTCATCTCTTTCAATCCTTGGATGAGGACATTCAAATTCAACATGTCCTACTCCTTCACAATTAAAGAAAAAGAACTGACCTCTATTTTCTTCTTTGAAATCTGAGATGTTGTAATCTTCTTCAAATTCTTCTGCTTCTTCCCTTGCATAAAGTTCTTGTAGCTTGTCCCAAATCTCTTTTTCTGATGCACATGATCCCACCTTGGATTTCACTGAATCTGTCAATCCATCCAGGATGGTATCTATTGCCATTTTGTTGTTCCTTTTTGCTTCCTTCTGAGCTGCAGTCTTTGGTTTCTTCAAAGCATTGTATCCTGAAGCAAATGAGAACCAAACATCTGCCCCAAGAGATTTCAAGTAAGTTTCCATTCTATTTTTCCAGTATATAAAATTGCTTCCATAAAATGGTGGAATCCCATTTGGAATGTTGCCTTACATATCTACATAGGATCTTCCTTCCAGTGGTTAAATTGTACTGAAGGTAACCTGCTCTAATCCCAATTGTTGATACTGAGAGGGGGGTGAATCAGTATCAAGTACAATTTAAAACATTTTTCAACTTATACTTAAACCATTAAATTATATCCAATGAGAAATGAACAATAGTATACGAGTTACACCAATACACCACAATACACCATGCACAATATATGAGAAATAATCAATAGTTATTGTTCAAGGGAAGTAATGATTTCCAAAGGTAGCTACAACTTCCAAATGTAAAGGGAGGGATAAACCTCTTAGAGGAAGATACAATCCTCCAATATAAAGAGAGATTTGAACTCTCCATCCTTGCCCCTTCCTTCCACCCAAGAATATATGAGGGATAACAAAACTTTACATTAAATCATCACCATCAACCAATCATCACATAGAACCTGATAATGCTTCTTGAGACTATTCTTCAATTTCTACAATTCTTCAATTCTTGGATTACTCTGATCCTATAAATAAAATTACTCGATGTATTCTCTAAAACTCCTCCAAGTTTCACTCCTTGAATCCTCCTCAAAAAGAAGTTATAGAAAGAATGGTAGACTTTATTCAATTATAGTCTATTCAGGAGAGTGAACTTGCATAGAATGCCCTGTGCTCAATATTTAACATCTGATTTTGAAACTCACACACAAGAAACTAAAGTCCGTAATATTTCCAATGAAATTTTTCCCACGTCATTTTGATTCTTTATGAATAATTTATGACTATTTTACCCGGAACACTTGTTTATTGACTAGCTTCAGGACTGGTCACAAACCCTATCTTCCACAGAGTTTATCTCCATCATTATAGAGAATCAAGAGATGAAATTTTTACCACATGTACCTTGATATGTCTTCTCAATACCATAGCAATTTCACCATTTGAATCGTTCTAGAAAAAAAGTTATAGAAAAAATAGTAAGATGAACTGAAAATAACATACCTTAGAACACATCACCAAAAGACTTCATCCTCCCTTGAAATCCAGCCTTCTTTACTTCTGATTTCTTATGAAATTCAACTTGTATCAAATGAATGTATAATGATGTGTATTTATACCATTTATGTCACTTCCTTTTAAAATTAGGGACGACCTGACACTTTCTTATTTTGTACTTATTTTCTTTAATTATATTCAGGGCCTACATGTACTTCCTTCTTCAATTCACTTTGTCATCTTCAAAAATTCATTTCTCCTCAACCATGAGGATCCACATGACGTGTCACATACCACTGAAAACAACATGATGTATGATATCCATCCATGGGTGTTTCATATGCATGTGCATTGTCCTTCATGTCCAAATACCTTCATCAATCTTGTGGTCCAAAACCCATGACTAGGGTTGACATCAATGACAACAACCAATCTTCCAACATCTATGAATTACTGAAACACAGACTAGCTAAAGAAATTTTATGTTTGACACAGATTTCCTGGTCTCACTTTATAATTATGAGCAGACACGATCATCTTTAAGTATTTTTATGTTGTCCCAGCTTTTAAAGAAAGCAACTCAAGCATGACTTCCTGTCCTTGAAAAATTGGTTTCATCAGGAAACTAACTTCAGATCATAATGAAGGTAATTAAGAAGAAAATTAAAGGCTGAAAAATAACAAGTGTTCTAAAGACTGGAATTTTCAGCATCACCCTACTCTTCCGAATATTTTTAAAATTATATCAAATTGTAAACAATTTCTCAAGAGTTGTGGGAAGTGTTTGTAAACCCGCTGGGATATTGAACAAATCTGCTGGCAGCGGGTAAATGCATACATGATGCCAGGACAACTTCGTTAGTGTACTAAATAGGCCTGCTGGCAACGAAGCAATGTCAGGTTAAAGAAAATTCTCAAGTATAAATTTTAATATTGGTCATAAGATTCCTTCATTTTGAATTGAAATTTCTTGGAGAGGGTAGAGGCGTCAGAGTGGATTAATTGACATCACTGCCGAGGCTATGGATGCTTTCTGGCAGCAGTGGCCCTGTCAATAGTATCAGAGCCATTGACTTGAACATCGTTTCTCTCATTTTTAAAATTTGTCACCAGATTTCATTCGAACGGGAAGATATCTGAACCTGGACTATGTAATGATCCTTGGAATGCTTGATGTCCTTCAGTTGTTTTTTGTTTGTAATCATTCTAAGAAGTCCTAACATGAACTCATCGGTGATGCAAAGATAATTTCTTCTCCCAGTAAGTCGCCATTGTTGGCATCCCCACAATATTTTCACCTTTTAAAGCGACAAATAATAATTCCTGTAGTTGCCTACGCTTTGTCATACAAATATTGCTTTTTGAAGGTGAATTTTCGGTTGTAAAAGGGTGTTTCAATTGTTCTTATTTTATTTTTGTTTTCATGCTTCATTCATGACTGAAAGCATGAATGAAGCATTGAAACTTATAATTGTATTGCAATTGTATCTAAGGCTTATTTCTCCATAAGGGTAAATGTTATTACAAATCTATTAAGGAATGTTGTTTTTCTTCGAAGCTTATCTATATCAATAAAACAGTTGTTTTAAGTTGCTCATAGGTTATAAGATATATCTTGAGTACTTAAATGATACACCAATAATCGATTGGCAATAGACTATGGGTGTGTTTCATTTATATTTCTTGGTAAATATTTTTTCATTTCAAATTGTCGTTATGCTTTGGTTTGTAAAACACCTCTTCTCATAACCTTAGAAAATCAACTCCACCCTTTACACAATGATGAGATTCAAACACACCCGGTCATATTATGTACTCTGTTTGAGGTGGCAGTTTGAATCGATAGGTCCATCATTCCAAGTTAAAGACTTGGGTTTTGTTCTGTACTCATGACATTCATTACACAAAATGCCCAATTTTCATGGTTTGAAACCCCATATGCTCTTATTTGGTCATGCTTGGGTAACTGTGGTTTTATTCCTTTAATATTTTCTCTAGCCTTCCTCTATTTCTGTTACCCCTTATTCTGACAGTGAATTATGGTTGCCTTGTGACTATCTGTTCGAAGGCTCATGGCCCTGGTTGTCTGGATTGAGCCAAATGATCCCTAGACTTTGCTACTATGTGATGATGCGAGAGAAGACCTTGAAAATCAGGGTTGGGTTGTGTTTCTTGAGAAGTTTCAGGGTTATAATTTACAAGTAGCCCAATATTTCACCCTCACGTTTGATGGGTGCAGAGATAAAGTGGGTGACATTCAATTGGAAATCACTGAGGAATTCCTGAGTGAAGCAACAGATCTTCCCTTTTCGGGCCAAAAATGGTTTAAAAACTCAAAGCTGGACGAGGTGTCATGGGGTTTGTTCTTCACCTCCTGAAAAATTCAGTGCTGCGAAAAAGGTATGTTGATTTCTCTGTTGAAAGATAGATGGCATGGATTAATGGCTGTGTTAAATAAATTTGTGACTTTTGAAGGCCTCTATGGCCTCATCTTCCTTTATCATATAAGATTACTCATGCAGTTTATCAGTTTCCAGTTAAATATGCCATTTAATTTATTAAGGAGTTTATATAAGATGGCTAAGAGATATAAAAGGCAGAGTTTGAATTCCAGTTTATTCCACCATGGTTTAATTAGGTTGTTGTTAGTCCATCATTTGAAACTACAGGGTGACGATTGGGATACTTTCCTAACTCGCAACGGATTTGTTACTTTAAACCCTATAGAGATGCATGTGGTTGATAAGCCTATCTTGAAAAGGAACCCTATTCCTTCCAATGACAAACCAATTTTTGTATTCAAAGAACCCTATGATAAGGCTACACTTGATGAGCCTATGTTCGAGAAACAGGATGATGAACCTAGAGTAATTAAATCTTCTAAGCGTGAGCAGTATGTTTTCCCTAATACCATTCCAAAGACCGTAAATAAGAATTCAGGAAAACTGTTAAAGAACAATTCGGACATAGGGTTTAATAACAAAATATTTGGGAGATTAATCTCAAGGAGCTTATGAAATAAATCGAAATCTCATGTGAGCTCGATCAAAGCGATCGAGGTCCATGAGAGCTCTGATTATGAGATCAAAAAGTTCCTGGCAGAGGAGGACCCTAGTTACTCTAAAACGGATCTCAGTCATACTTATGATTTTGTAGATAATCCGCCACCATGCCTGAAACATAAGGAATATTTTCCAGGGATCAAACTCAGTCAAAAAACCACAGTGGATAGTGGTATCACTTTGACACATAGTCATGTGTTTCCTCAACCAATTGTTCCAGATCCAAGGTGTGAAGTGTGTTTGCATTGGATAGGAAAATATTACACAGATGTCCCCATCCTTCCAGCGAAGATCAAGACCCTCATAGCTCAAACCGACTCATTAACAAGTAAAAACCACGAGCTCAAAATCAGTTCACAAAGGCAAGGAAAGCACTTGAAAAGGACTGGAAATGTAATAATAAAAAATGTTGAGTGTGCCAAAGCAGTGATCAACTCTGAGATTTTATGAGTCGAATTTAGTATTCAGTTGAAAGGTAAGATTTGTTTTTATCTTAGTTGTGATTTTATTTTTATTTTTCTAATTAATATGGATTGAATTAGATTTATGTTGTTTAAAATAAGACTAGCTACAGAATCAACAGATTCTGTAGCCAGTCAATTCTCATGTAAAATTTTGGAAAATATTAGTTGAATAAATGTCTAATTTATTCATTTTGTTTTATTTCAGGATATCATGTATCTTGTGGTGATCTCAAAAGATGGATTATTTCTCAGCTTAGTTAATTAGCCATTTCTTTTGGCTCATTTTGTAAAATAGAAACAAAACTTTTATAATTTTGGGAGATACAATTTGATATTGAGTGGTTTTATCACCCTCTATTTTTGTAACTAGTAAATCATCTTGGGATTTGATCCTATATTAGAAGATAGGATGCTTAGTTTACCTGAACTCCTTAAATACACATTATTTTGTAATAGAAGACATATTGGCCTGGGGCTGAAGGTGGACGATTAATTCACAAACTTGAATGGAACGACAATTTACATTTTAGCTTTAGCTTCCTGTAAATGGTGTTTTCATTTATACTTTGTTTATCCTGATAAACTAATAATTTTTTATAGATTTATACTTCACAACCTGTTATGTTTTTTTATAGCCTTATAGATTTCTCTACATGATTTAGCTATGTTTTCAAATTTATATATTAGGCTAGGTAAAGAAATAGGTCGATTTTGTTGTCAAAGTATTTTTTCAAATTGGTTGAGACAATCTACACATCCATTGGGCTATGGGGTATGTGTCTTAATAAATATGAAATACAAACCAGAAACACAAAGGGAAAACTTTCACAGGGCGAGATAATATAATCACTGGATCTTTTAGTAGCTTAAATGATGATTAGCAAAAAAGATGAGAAAGATACTTTCAACAAAGAAGCAGTTAAGAATTCCTTTATTGAAAACACCAGAAGAAAAACACTAAAATCTTTCGAGTCAGAAACAGGGTATACGAGATAAATATTGCAACGTTCGTTACTCTTAAATATTAGATTCAAAAAATAGTATGATACTAAAGCAAGAATAACATTCAACTTAGAGAAAAAACATCACCAGTGAGTACACGCAAGAATCCTGTAAAAGTGCCTCCTTTTTATTAATGGAAGATCTCTTCAAAAATATTACAGTCTGAATAGCGTCAGGGTGTGAAGATCAACAACCCCCAATAATTCGAAAGGTGAAGTATTTATAACTCAAATTACAAAACTTTCCTATCATAAATGACCAGGACATGATAAATCTATTTTTAGCCTAACTAACTTAACAAATTTCCTAAATCTAGGAACTGCTTGATGACTTGGTGTAACTGCACACTGATTTCTGGGTAGACCGTTGATGAAGCTTCTGCATGACTTCATCTAACTGGAACTGGACAAATCATCTGCTAATCGATCAGATCACAGAGCTCTTCCCATCTAAGATGACTGGGCACGTTGACTTTGAGCAGTCTTCGATACACTTCATCCATTTCCGTATACTTGGCGAATGTAGGCTTGGTGAGGAATATGTATCGAATCTCGTGTTGGATACTGATGTCCCATTGAAGGGAATCCAAGAATGCCTTTCCGGTGATGCTCCCTTGTATGCCTGCAAACTTTGAACTGTCCTTAGACACTTCAGCTAATCTCTTCTTGTAGTCTGGGAGTGCCATCAATTTATCATTTATCACTTTCAGATCAGGAAGACCTTTCTTCTAGAGAGCTTCAATCTTACTGAAGAATCTTTGTACCCCAAGGTCCATGGCCTGAACCTTTTCTTCCAGCTGAAGCATTAATCCTCTCTTGGTCAAAACCCTTTTGACCTCAAGGATGGTCTTTGTTCTGTCTTCAATCTTCAGCTCTTCCAGCTCTTCCCTGGTCTTAGAATTGAGGAACTTGATGATCTCATTTGTCTGTGTTGGCATGTCTCCCAATTCTACTTTGATATTCTTGATGGCCTATTTGCTTCTCATCACCAACTCATTCTTCTCAAACATGATCTGGATCATTGGCCATATTTCATTCATGGACTTAGTGATGTCTGTCCATACATTCTCTTTAACCTCGGCCAAAGTCTTTCCTGCCACTGTCTGCTTCCGGAGCTGCTGTAATTCCTGCTTGAGCTGCTCTGTCACCTGCTTTTCCTTGGAGAGGCTGGTCTGAAAGGAAGATTTGAGTTCCTGAAGGTTCTCAATCTCCTTTTTCAACCTGTTGATATCTGTTTCCTGCAGGTTCATTTTTTCCATGGACTCAGCTAGGTCGGTTGTCTTCTCCTATGATGTCAATGGAGTTGTGGATGGGACTGTTGTCATTGACGCTATGCTTTCTCCTGAAATCAGAATGGCACTCAATGGAATGACTTCCATTGGCTTCAGCAGCTCCTTCTCTTTTAATAATTTCTCCATCTCAGCTTCCATTTCTTTGAGCTGTGCATTCTGCTCCATGAGCAGCTTGAGCATTTCATCCTTCTCGCCTTCTTTCTTTGTTATCTCCTTCGCCTGCGAGTCCTATGTGGGTGGGAGCTTCAATTGTTTCCTCACGGAGGCAATGTCAACATTCTTCTTCTTTATCATCTCCTCTGTTGCTTTGACATTCGAAGGGTCATAGCCAATCTTGAGGACCATCTCCTCCCAAGTTTTGATTCTATTGTCCTTCGCAAAGGATGATATCTTCTCCAGCTTGAGTTGTGTTTGAACATTGTTCAATGCCACCTGCAATTTGGATGCAGAAGTGGAAGCATGCACCAACGTATAGAACACCATTTCCCATGTCTGCTTGTGCAGATCCATCTGATCTGCTAGGTGCACGTCCTTCGTCTGGAATTTGAAGGTGGCCCTCTTGTAGTCTGTGATCACCTTGGGATCTGGTACCTGCGCCTGGAGGAAGGCCATGTGAATTATGCCCTTTTCTGTGTCAAATGTAGATAGCAGCCTATGTTGCGCAGTCGACGTCTGCTTCCAAAACTGAGCGCAAGTATTGTTGGTAAGGGTCTAGTTCTTTTTCTTGATCAGCTCGTACTTCTCAAAAATGCTCAATTTGGGTCCCACCTTGCCTGGGTGAGTGCTCAATGGGGAGTTTATGGATTTCTTCGGCAATGCTAGGGTGATGTCCTTATGGAGGCTCAAACCGAAGGGTGGAATAATAGACTTAGTCAATGTGGTAGGCGGGGCTTCTTTTTCTCCAGTCGGGCCAGGAACTGAAATTGTCTTGGGCCTCTTAGTGTGCAACTGGAACTCTTCAGACGATACCTCCGTGATAGGCGGAGATAAATCTTGTCGAGGCCTTTCTTCCTTGGGGACCTGTGGCATGGTCGTTGGTGGCACAGTGGTCGGGGAAACCTACTGTTCCACTTCGACCAACGTGTTAGTCTCCCACACTGTTTGATTTGTAAATTTTTCCACCTCAGGCCTAGCTTTGTGAACATAGGGGATGTTCTTGTTCTTCACCCTCATCTCTAAGATGATCCCATAAGGATCATAGTGCCATGGGAAGCTCATGAAGAACTTCATTTCTCTCAACATCCTGTCTGCTTCTTCCCTGGTGCCTCGACTGTTGCAGATGAAGGAGCCAATCTGTCCTTTGATTCTAAGTTGTTTCTTTTTCCTCAATGATACAAAATGGATATCATCTGAATTCATAATCTGCCTTATATATTCTAAAGCAAAGATTCTGACAAGAAAATATTTGGGCAGCTTATACGGTGCCAACTCGCAACCGTATACTCTAATCTCGGTATGATTTTGGTACAGGTACCAATCCCCGGTCTTTGTGTTGTCCGAGAGATGCAGGATCCTCTAGAGTTCATCATTTATTCAGGGCTCAGGCCTGTCGCTCAGCATACTTACCATAGGGTGGTAGAACTGATCGATGAACACCTTGAAACTGTACTCTGTGGAGTTGTTCTTGAGCAAGGAAGTCCATGCTATGAATGCCTGAGGTTTACCATCTTCATCCATCTTCTGCATGGAAAAACTAAATTTATCTTCTTGAAAGAAAACAAACATGTATGCCAGTATGGATGAGTATCTAAACATGCCTTCCATGCCAAAATTCATGAACTGTTCATGAATATTGTCTGCCAAGAATGTACTGAAATCAAACTGGGTGGTGGGCTTTTTGTCAATGGAGAAAATGGATAGAAAACCTAGAATGGGCTCATCTACCCACTGATTAGAATAGTATCCCAACAGAGCGCAAAGGGATGAGATGACCTGGTTTCCCTTAGTCGAGAACATGGAATATGGATAAGGGGGATTTGTGGAGGGGAATTGAGCGGATGTGGGAAGAAAAAGCTCGAATATTTGAGCTCTTTGGGAAAAAGTCATTTTCTAGTACAACTCTATAAGGATTTCCAGGTTAAAGGGAGACGCAGAGTCGGCTCGGGGGATTTGCATCATCTGGTCTATGGCTTCGGGCATGATGAGGAACAGGATCTCTCCAGATGAGGAGATGATGGCTCTTTGTTTGGGAATATAGTGAGCTTGACACTTAAGAGAAAACTCGGGAAAATGATGGATCTGAGGGAAAAGGTAGAGGGGTAAATTGGACTCCCAGAGTCCAATCTCATCGCTCTGGTCCAGGAAAACTTCCCTGAGCCATGACTGGAGGTCTGCAAAATCAAAGTCACATTTTGTATCCATGATCAACCGGTCTTTGTCGACCAGTGGGATATTGTCCAGGTCGACAAGAGGTGGGAGAAATGGATTCTCCTCTCCTTCTACTTGTCTGGGCTTTGGCACCATTTTTGCAACAATACCTGCAATAAACACAACGTTAGTGGGGGAAACTGACTGTGGATGAAGGAGATGGAAAGTAACGGAAGGGTAAGCGATGAATTTCTCTGGTGCGATGGGTGAATAGCGAATGTAAGGGGAATAACAGTAGTTTTATTTAAACTGGGGTCGGTTGGGCGCGAGAGACATGTTAGCTGGATAACGAATGGGTTATCCAGTAATAAATGGCCAACAGATCACTGTGAGGGTGAGATGGTGAGTGACGGTGGTTGAAAGATACGGATGGGTGACATGGCGGCTAGGGATTGGAGGTAAAAGTCGTAATAAGGGGCTTGTTACGAGCGAAAAGGGCGGTAGGGGCTGACAACAGTTATGGGATGTGACTAACTTGGGAAGAAGTGGAAGGTGACGTCCATAAGTGACGGAGGTATGTCAGAGAGMAGATGGTGATGGGACTTAGGGGAAAATAGATTGACACCACGTATAACAAGGGACCCGCCAGAGGGGGAAAACCATTCYGGACCCCMCCCCTTTCAGTTAAAAGCAGATCATCCAGGGGGGTCTAAAATCCATTTTGGTTCGTTGATATGCATGCCTGTTTCTGAGTTGTATATCTAAGCGTGCTCTTTATCACTCATTCCAGACCCCCCCCCCTCCATTAAAGGCARAACAAACGGGGGAGTCYGGAATACAATATTGACCGTTGATTTAAGTGCTCAACCCTGGGCCGTCGAGATGTGCACAAATATTATCAGCAATTTCGGACCCCCCCCCGGTTAAAAGTAGAATGGTCGAGGGGGTCCGGAATGCTCTGTACACTGTAGACATAGGCGCCGCGATCAGGACCGTCGATATGTGCAGGGAGCATAAATGGGGAGCGGAAAACACATGCGCTGGGAAAAACTTAGGATAAATGCATTTTATGGGTTTTTCCCCAAACTTTTCAAGTAGACACCACCATGGGGCTTCAACCAAATGATCTTCTAAGCATATGAAACATGGTGCAACATTTAGATCAAGTTGGTTTTATTGGAATGAAACAATAAAGCAACTATCCTACTCACCTATCTTCCTATGACAATTAACCCAGATTAAACTGTTGGGTTAAGAATTTACTCTACCCTGGGGCTATCTGACCAAGATTAGACAGTCTGGCAAGATTTATTCACTAATCTAACCTAGACACTTTGGCTAAGATTAAACTGTTTAGCCAAATTCATTCACTATCCTATCAATGCCAAATTTAAAAAGAACTTGGCCATGCTTGGAAGGTATGGACCAAGTTACTATTATTTCATGGGGCTTTTATTGCAATTATTTTATGCCCTCTTTTTCTTTCTTTCTTTTTCTTTTTCCTTTTCTTTTCTTTTCTCTTTTATTTTATTTTATTTTCTTTTCTTTTTCTTTTTCTTTTTTTTTTCAAATTATTTGCAGAATGAAAAATCATTTGTCAACAAAAACACTAGAGACAGATAATATCCCAGTCACCAGTTGATCCTATAACTTATAGGGTGATAACAACAACTCCACCTGGGGATGGTACTTTCCCTGTGAAGTGCCAAGAATCCTAGTTTCTGTCATTCTGAAAATTTCTGCCTAGTAGCCTTCATTGGTTTTATTCTCAAAAATTGGAAAAACAGTGGTCAGCAGCTTAGGGCCTTCTCTTCGGGCTTCAACCAACTGATTAATGTTCTTCACTCAGAAAATGCAAGTGAAAAATAAAAATAAAAATGGTATGTACAATGGAGAGTGAAAACTTCGAATCTCTATTGAGGTGGAACATAATGTTTCAGCATTCTTCCATTCGCAGGTCCTCCTGGCAGATCTGTCCCATCAGCATTGTTCAGCAAGAAAGCATTGTTTCCCCTGAAATCTTGTATCATGTATGGTCATGTCCACAGACTGTCAAATTTTCCATGCTTTCCCTTGTCTTCATTTATGGCGTCCCATCTCAGCACCAAATATCCTAGCTCAAAATCATCTTCCTTAGTTCGTTTGTAAAAGATCTTCTTGATGTTTTCTTGGATTACTTGAGTCTTGTTGAAAACGTCCTCCCTAGACTGCTGCAAATGGATCATCTGGTTGATCCTTCTCTGTGAGTCATGTGGCTCAGCTTGTACGTCTTGAAGCAACTTCATGACAGGGACTCCTAAAGAAGTGGGGAAAACTTCCTCTGTGCCATAGACCAGTTGGTATGGTGACATACCAATTGACCTTTTGGTGGTCATTCTGTCAGCCCATAACGCGATCACCAACTTGTTGTGCCATGATTTCTTGTTTTCCTGCAATGTTTTCTTGATGATATTTACCAAGGTTTTGTTTGAAGATTTTTCCAGCCCATTCCCCTGAGGGTAGTAGGCTGTGGAATGCCCCAAACCAATGTGATACTAGTTTCATAAATCTATGAGCTTCTTCGACCGAAAAGCAGCTGCATTATCAGTTATAATATTTTTAGGACATCCAAAGCGAGACAAAATATTTTTTTCGAGGAACTTGGTAATAACAGAGTCAGTGGCTTGCCTGCTTGGTACTGCTTTGATCCATTTGGTAAAATACTCGGTGGCAGTGAGAATCCACCTATGTTGGCCTAAAGACGGGGGGTGTATTTCTCCAATGAATTCGAGTCCCCATTGCTGGAAAGGGGCCTCAACTGAGATCGGTTCCAGAGGTAGAGGGAGGAGTTTCCTTTTGCCTTCAAACATTTGACATTGATGACATGCAGTTACCTTCTGATGCACATCGGTGAAAAGGGTGGGCCAATAGAATCCAGCTCTGGGTATTTTGTTGGCTGTGACCTTCTAGTTCAGATGGCCACCACATTCTCCTACATGAAACTCTTGTAACACTTTGTCAACTTCATCTTTCAATAAACAATTTAACAGAATACCTCCAGGATCTTTCCAATATAAATTTCCTTCTAGAATACATAATTTTAAGGCTTTCAACTTTAAAAATCTAGCTTTAGTCTCAGTCAAACCAGGGGGAGCTTGTAGATTTTTCAAAACGAATATAAGGTCTGCGTACCATGGAGAGTTGAGAAATACCTCTCTCATGCTTGGACTCGCCATCTCGCCTGGCTCATCTGCTGCAGCTAAAAAATTAATGTCAAGAGCATGGAAATTAGATTCAGTCATTAATTTAGCTAGGCCTTGGCCCTTGATTAGTTTTGTAGGCTTAATCTCAATATCATATTCTAAAATGACAACAATCCATTTTCCCCTTATTCCATCCGGATTGTCCTGTGTCAAAATGTCCTTTACTACCACATTCAGAACATAAGCTATGGTGTGGGAATAGAGAATGTAGACTCTAAAGTCTTTTATGGCTTTCACCAAAGCAAAAGCTTGTTTCTCCATTATCTTGTAATTCAAAGCACCGTCTCTCAACGCTTTGCTAAATAAATCTATGGGCTGTTCATACCCTTCGTTGTTCTTTTTCAGTAACACCGTTGATATAGTATGTTCGGAAGTGAAAGAAAAGAGATAGAAATCCTTAGTAAAATCAGGACTGATCAAAATAGGGGCTTCTGTGAGTGCTCGTTTGACTTGTTCGAAAGACTGTCTGGACTCAGAGTCCCATTTTATTTTCACATCCTTTTTTAGCATGTTTGTAATGTTTCTGAGGAGTTCTGCTAGATTGGGAATGAATCTTCGTAGAAAGTTTATTCTCCCAATAAAAGACTGTAGTTCTTTGAGGTTTCTTGGCTGTTCTAATTTTTGTATGGCCTCGATTCTGCTGGGGTCTATTTTGATTCCATCCTTGGAGATGATGTGTCCTAGCAGTTTGCCTTCCTCTAGCCCGAAAAGGATTTTCTTAGGATTTAAGGAAATCCCAAACCTTCTACATTTCTCGAAGACTCGTCTGAGGTGTCACAAGTGTTCGTCATCGGATCGGGAAAACACAGTTACATCATCTAAATAGATGACGATAAACTTACTCGATTCTTCCATGAAAGTGATATCCATCGCCCTCTAGAATGTGGCTCCTGCGTTCATCAGACCAAAAGGAATCTTCGCATACATGAAAGTGCCCCATGGTGTGGTGAAAGTGGTTTTGTCTTGGTCATACGGGTGAACTAGGACCTGATTGTAACCCGAGAAACCGTCCAGCAGAGAAATTCGACTGGACCCTACCACCCTTTGCAAGATGTGGTCCATTTTCGGCAAGGGGTAACTATCCTTCAGGGAGACTTTATTCAGATTTTGAAAATCTATGCAGAGTCTGATTTCCCCAGTTTTCTTACGTGTAGGGACCAAATTAGAGACCCATTTGGAAAAACGCAACGGAACTATGATTTTGGCATCGTACATTTTTTTGATTTCCTTTTCTATCAGAGGGAGCAACTTGGGATTTATCCTCCTAAGTTTCCGCCTAAACGATTTTTGGTCTTCTTTTATTGGAATCCTGTGTTGTATGATGTTGGTATCATAAGCTTTCAAATCTTCATAGCCCTAGGCAAAGACATCCGAATATTCTTTGAACAACTCAATGTATTTGAGTTTTTTCTCTGGGGGTAAAGATTTAGACAGTTTTACTATCCTGGGTTTCTCTTCAGTCCCTATACTACAGTCTTCTACCTCTTGTCCATGTGCTTCAATTTTGGGTTTTTTGGCTACGTCGTTAAAATCAAACAAGTCCTATAAAGGAACTAGACCTCTAGGAAAAACATTGCTTTTCAAATGTAAAACATCGGCATCCATTTCGTCATCGCCTAATTCTCCTGAATCTACGCTATTTACACTATCAATCTCAAAATCAGATCTATTTACATTTTCATCTTCGTTCTCTAAATTTATATTTGTAAATTCGAAATCATTTTTACACTGCAAAAACTCTTCGATTTGATCATCATTGCCAAACACTTATCAGTACCTAATATTGTCGGGAACAGTTGGTCTGCATTTCACCTCAACAGTTTATGGATGAGTTGAGTAGAAAGGAATCTTACAGGTGGCCGCTGACATAGCCAATCCGTCTGCCAGAATGTTCTGTCCCCTCGGCATTACCTGCAAGTCAACTTCAGTGAAACATATAAGGGCATCTAGAACATCATTCCTATAAGCTCTAAGATGTGGGTGTTTCGCAGCGTACTCACCTTTGATTTGCTTGATTATCAACTCAGAGTCACCTCTTACCATAATATGTTTAGCACCAACTCTTTTCAACATCTTCAGACCGAGCATCAAGGCTTCATACTTAGAAATATTGTTAGTGCATTGGAAATTTAATTTGTAAGAATGGTTTTCTGAATACTTGTTTCTATGATTATGCAGCTAAACTCCTGCTCCATCTCCTTCTTTGCTCATTGCTCCATCAAAATCCATGCTCCAGAAATCAACGGGTAACTCTTCAGTTATCACATTCTTCATCCTTGATACCTCAATGATTTCTTGGCCTTCATCTTGACTAGATGTATCTTCCACCAGCTGAGTATCTTGTTCTCCCGGGTCACCATCATTGTACAAGATAAACAAATCCAAGTCGAAATGCGTAGAGTAGAGGGGATAGTTGTGCGGTTTTTCTTGGCTACTGACCATGTACTTCATCAATGTTTCTTTGTATAGCCTTCTTTGTTTCCCGAAGACTGGGATAGTGGCATAAGATATATCTAGTTGCAGGGTTCCTTTCAACTTAGCCCCCCAAGACCAGGATAGCAACATTCCATACTTCAGTGGGATGTTTGCAACTACCACATCCATTACCATGATCTTCGCAGGAATCTGAACCAAGGTGATGTATAGGTCCTTGATCAAACCAATGCATTTAACTTTATTGGAGTCGAATGAGTGTAAATCCTTGTAAGTTCTGGTGACCTCCAGTCCCAGTTTCTCCATTACTGCTTTGGGCATCAGATTGTGGGAAGCACCCGAATCCAGCATAGCATTATGCAAGATCAGGTCATGTATGTTTAGACTGATGTAAAAAGGATCGACCTCACCAGTGTCATCTCAACCATCTACTTTAGGTCCGAAAAGAAGCTCGGGTTGATCATCAGTAAGGTTCACAGTGTCGGAATGATTTTTTGATGCTATGGTTAAGGCCTTCGTGCCTATGTCAGGTTCAATGGTCAGTTATTTAATCACCTGTGAGCGATAAACGTCTTTGTTCATCAACTCGGTAAGTGGGATGGGAATTTTTACTTTGGCCAATTCCCCCTCCAGGCTGAAAGGTGTAGGAGCTCTGCCTTGGCTCATCGATTCTGGTTTGTTCACCATATTATTTTGTCCAGAAGTACTAGGTGAATTAATAGGTGAAACCTCGGGCTGTGACGGCCTTTTCAGAATAGTAATGTTTTTCTTTACGGGAGCTTCGACAGTGCTCTTCTCAGGAATATTCTCGGCAGCTGGCTCAGAGGCCTTCTTGGTTTTGACTATCTTCTTCATTTCAATCACCTTTTTTGGGGACCTCCCTTTTGTATTTTTACTCCGTAGATTATACTGTCGGTGTACCTCCAAAATGGCATTTTCGAATGCCTTTTGTTCTGCGTATTCATCTTCTTCACTTACTTTTGTTTGATTGAGAAGAAAAAGTTCTTGCTCTTCTTGGGTAAGGAAAATAGCTTCGTTGTCGTGAATGCCCATGAGATTTATGTGAGTATCCTCCAGTTCTTCAATTACTTCCTCCCCTTCATCAGCATAATTTTCTTGCAGGGGGAGTCTGATCTATTGATCTGGACCCCTCTGCTCTCTTTGATCCCTAGGATCTCTCTGTCTGATTTGAGGAGGGTTTCTCCTAAAGTTAGGGTTCTGAACCTGAGGAGCTGGCGTGTTATCTCTTGGAGGATTTATGTCCGACACAGTAAGTCTTTCCATCATTCTTTCCATTTCTCCAACCAAAGAATCCAATTTGGAATCTGAGGTTGACGTGGAAGGTTCTTCTTTAATTGTGACTCTCCTCTCTGACCTATGACGTGCCCTTTTTGCCAACAAATTGTCCTACACACTTATAGCACTTTTCTGCATGTCTTCCAGGGTGGTAGAATTTCTTTTCCTTAGTTGGTATGACATGTCATCATCAAAACCATAGGGGAATTTAATCAACGCCAAACCCTGTGGAGGTTTGATTTTGGCTGGGATTGTGTTGTATAGGTTATTGAAACGAGTGCAGTAATCTTGCACTGTCTCACCTTGATTTCTTCTAATATTTTCATATTCCGAAAAAATTTGTAGAGGGTTTTTCTTCACCTCCCATCTGTCTAGAAAACTCCTTTGGAATGTGGTAAGGTCAAGGACTGAGGCGGCATGCAACCTGTTGCCATCCAATAAAATTTTTTCTATTGCCCTATAAGCTGCCTACACCTAAGTCTTCTGAACTTCAAATTGTCGTCGCATCTTGCAAATAGACGATATTTTTATTCCTTACAACATTTGCAAATTGATCTCCATTTAGTTTTCACGACTGTAAGCGTGAAAACTCCTCTATCGTTACTCAAACTGTCATGATCTTTTATTGATATTTTGAATGGCACTTACCTTTGGATTATCATTAAGTGGCTAAGAGATTTTTGAATTGTCCCTATTTCCTATTCTTACTTTAATTGCGCAACTTGATTTTTATTTAATTGGTAAGGCATTGAGCATGTGAATTCATGGGTTATACTTAAGTTTATGAATTACATAGGGGTCATGGTTTATTTTTGGTCTTATATATGATGTGATCCTTATTGTTATAACTCTTGCCTTGTCGATTTTATGGAAATGATTGTCACAATGTTTAAAGCCTTTGATTAAAATGTTTGGTTATGTAATGGCGCGTTGGCTAAACATATGGGTTTGATTTCATATTGAATATTCAAGGTTTGAAATAATACATTGGCACATTGGTATGTTATCCACCGTTTGATTTTTGGGTCGGCTGAATAATATGATTTGAAATATGTTATGATTGTTTCAACAGAGGGTTAATACGTCGGTTGTACTTTGCAATTACTATTTTGCATGGCGGTAAGTGTTTCCACCACCCTCGCATGCGCACATTAATGCCTCCCCTTTGATTGTTCATAGTGGTTACACCGAAGGACCCTGTGTGTTATTGTTTTCGACCCAACCCTTACCATGGTTCCTACACCATGGCTCCAGTCGTGAGGGCTGAACCGAATGGTAGCCAAGCTCTGTTGATGTTCGACAGTGCCCGTGGTGACCTTGAGGAATTTGGGTGGCTCTCGTTCATACAGAAATTTGATGGTTTTAACCTCGGCGTTGCTAGGCAATTCGCATTGACCTTTGATGGCTGTCGAGCCAAGGTCGGGGATGTTCAATTGCAAATTGACAAGAAATTTCTCAGTTTAGCTACAGGTTTGCCTATCACTGGGCAGAGATGGTCCAAAAACTGCAAGGTAGAAGAAGTCCCTTGGACTTTGCTCTTTCAGTCGCATAAGGTTAGCTCCTGTGACAAGGGTTTGCCCGTGACCATGCTGAAGCAGCGATGGCATGACTTGTTGATGATTATCAAGCAGTTCATCACCTACGAGGGTCGGTATGGGTTTGTTTTCTTATACCACCTTCGTCTGATTATGGTTTTTATGGGTTTCGAGATTAATATGCCATACTATCTGCATAGAAGCCTGTTCAAAATGTCTAAGAAATATAAAAGGAACCAGGCTGATGGCAACCTTTTTCACTAAGGGCTGGTTAAAATGATTGTTGTTTGTCATCTGGGGTTACACCGAGACTGTTGGGATGATTTTCTTGCGCGCAATAATTTTGTGGATTCAAATCCACCACAGGTTGATAAACTTGTGGTGTCCGAGGACAAAGTTATACCCTTGATTCCCTACAGTATCCTTTTACCTAAACCCTTACCCGACTCACCTATCGACCTACCCCACTCTGTGACCAAGGATGCTGAGACTGCTAAGCCTGTGGCTAAAAGGCTTAAAGCCAAACCCGCTGTGAATTCCAAAGGCAAAAAGACTGCCCGTCTAATCTCTCGTATGGCAAGGAATAAACCGAAACCCCCTGTCAGTCCTGACCCTATTATGGTGAGAGAGGACTCTGATTCAGAGGTCGAACATTTTTTGGCAAGTGAATATCCTTATTCGAAAGGTCTGTGTGCCAAACCCTCTTACGACTTCGTGTCGAACCTACCACCTTGCTTGCAAAATGACCCTGATTACCCTGGCATTAAGCTTCCATGTAAATCCTCGGGGCATTCATCCAAACCCTCTCCTGAACCTGCAATGCCACCCTGTGAACAATGTGGCTCATGGTTGGAAAGGTACTATCTTGACGTGCCGATGCTGCAGTCAAAGATTAAATCTTTGGAGGACCAAGTTACACTGCTTACCCGTCAAAAGGCTGAGTTGCAAGCCAGTGATAAAAGACAAAGAACGACAGGCTCCATTTTATTCAAAAATGTGGAATCGGCCACAGCTGTGGTGAATTCTAAGATGGCGTAATTGGTTAGCCTCGTCACACAGGTATGTGTAATATCAATCATTTTTGTAAATAGTAATGAGTTTATATAACAAATCAAGTTTGGTTTGAATAGCTCTGTTCAGCATTGATTGGTTTCGTTACATTGTATACTCAGCCTTGCTTTGACTGAATGGAATTCTGTTTAGTTTCGATTAGATTTTAATCGATCTGATTTGTCTTGATTTGGATTTGAGTTGTTTGATTTTAGCTAAAATGAATGCTCTGTCAATTGGAGTCATTTGTATCTATTATAGACACAAGTTGTTTCTCCTATTTTCGATTCTGAACACGATCACATTTCGTTTTGATTTTGTTATAATGTATATGCTTTGATTGGTAACAAGTGCGATACGGTTAACTGTCATGTTTTTATTTCTATATGACTTTCGACCAACTTGAATACAGTTTGGATTGTTGTTAATATGATTTCACCCAAATCATGAATGGATTCAATTCGTAACAGTTATGTGAAACCCAGCCGATTAATTCGTTGTGGATTGTTGTAGATCGACCCTGTTATTGGTTGGATTTGTAATAGCAATGAATATTCAGTTACAAAGTGATTTGTTGAACGAAATTGGATTCACTGTTATGCTATATTCAACTCAGTTACGATTTGATTCTATTGTTACCCAGTTTACGATTATCATTTATGTCGATCTAGTGATGGTTTTGATCATCATTTGACCCTGTATGTTGACTGTATAACGCCCAGTGATTGAAATCTATGGCGAATGTTGTTTGATATTATGTTGTTATATTTACCCATGATCATAACAGTCTTGCCATCTTTGTATTCAATTAAAACAACATGAATCTTATGCTGTGTTATTATAGCCATAACGAATGGATTATGATGGGGTTGGATTACATCGTATCACATACGATATCACTCATTGATTGTTTCCATTTAAATTGAAACAGTTATGTTACTATTTGACCCGATTTTATGGTCAAAGAAAAACAAAGTATCCTTACCTCTGTTATCGATTGAATCACTGTTGATTTTGTTTAATTTAAATGATAAACTCATCTGAAACATTAGTGATTCATTTTGAATGTTTATTAAATGAAAATTGGATTGGATTATTTTAAAAAGATTTCATTTGATATTCATTTGGTCCTGTATGCTATTTTAGACTAGCTACATAATCAGATGATTTTGTAGCTAAGTCTGTAAGATTAGATTTGTATTGTTTTGTTATTGAAATATCTTTCTAACTTGATATGTTTGGTCTATTACAGATCAATTCGAAATTACAGTGGATATGATGAGCAATTAGGGGATATTTCAAAGATTTCACTTGCATTTAGTTTCCTAGTTTTAGTTGATTTTGGGATATCTCCCAGATTATGTAAAACTGTTTGATATTATCCACAGGGAGGTTTTACCCTGTGGAGAAACTTATATATACTTATGAT
>ML808774.1:37483-47953 GCA_009831015.1 Picea engelmannii
CATTAAATTTATTATTTAAATAATTTATTTTGTATCCACTTTGAATTATAGTACACTCTGTTAGCGATCGAAAAATACAATGGTATTTTTTAGAATGTTTTCATCATTTTTATTTAATATGCTCATTTCTCAGTTTTCTGGCCATTGTCATAATCTCCAAATCCTTTATCAAAGCTCCTGTTGATCAATTTTTCCCAAACTCTTTGGCTTCGCTCTCTTGACCTACAAATAAAATATTTCCCTCTTGACCTAGTCTGTTCTTTTGATTTTGATATATTCCTAGCTTTCATTGAGTTTCATTAAAAGTGGTGTGTTCTTTAAAGTTCCTAAGTCACACTAAAAATCAAATCTAGTGCATATGCCTAAAAATACATATTTCATAAATCCATTGCATATGCCTAAGTCTAAAGTCTATAAATCCAAGTCAAACCATAGGCCTAGGCTATCAATATACCAAACTCCTTCTAGGCCTAAGTCTACAAGCCTCTCGAGTTGTACGACTTTAAACAAACGTTTTGGGGGCCCACAACCACATGCCCAAGCCACGAGTTAATTCACAAGTCAACAAACAAAGCCAGGTTATGATTCAAGCTATGAGTCAACCCACACAACTACCAAGCTCAAGGCGCCACGAGGAAGCGACCATGAGGAGAGATGAACCACGTATTAGAGCTTGCAGGGCTCGAATATGTTTCATGAACGTAGAGAAAGTGCTTTCCAAACACCGATTGCAATCCATTCACTATGTTTCCATTCATTAGATTCATGACTGTTGCACTATGTTGCATACCGAGGCTACTTACAGTTGTGGATCTTGCAGATATCCTTTGAATTTGAGCTCATCAAACCGCATCATGTCAAATATTGGTTCAGAATACTGCAAAGTCATCAAGAAAGGCATCATTTCTTTCCTATCCATTAATGTGAGCAGCTTCACTCAGTTTGAAAAGGTTAAACGTGATCCATACTCCTAACATCTTTACCATATGAGAAACTTTGTCGATGCCCAAATATCGTTAAAATTATTTTATATAGTTCAGGACCAACAATTTAAAACTCCTAGAATGATTTTCGAATAATATAAACAACATGTAAATCTGCAGTAGAGTTTGTAAATATGATAGAAATGTCTGCTTTGTGTTACCTGTTTTCAACTCATGTCTTACATCAAGCTCAACAAGTAGAACGCTTGTATGAACAATGACAGAAAATGGCAAGAAGCAGTGACATGACTGAAAGATTTCGGGGAAGCTTTTAGCATCATTGCATTGAAGCGGGGATTCAATAAGGTTAAGAATGGAAAAAGTAATGGAATCCTTGATTCTGCAAAGACCCCGATAAAAATCTCCATTCACCCAGGGAGCTCTTGAAACTCTTGAAAGTATTTGGAGTATTGGTTAAAAAATGCAGGGAGCAGATAGAGATTTTTGAAGAATAGAATAAAGAGTAAGAGAGAAAAAAGAAAGTAGTGACTTGGCTTGGCTTTCAAGGAGAAGTTGCTTATGCAGATGACATTGCACACAAGCATGGTGTGGTGTTAATCTTAAGTGAGTATCTACATTCTATCACTGCTCACTTTGACCAATTGTGAGTTGCATACCTCTGAGAAAACATGAAATCGTTATGTTTCGATGGGGTTTATCTCTGTTCCATCTTTCTCGTTCAGAGGAATAAATAAAGCTACAGTATGAAGATATTCAAAGGATTCCTAAGGATAGAACAACTGATAATGGAGATTGTGTATGCTTGCCTGAACATAGCACATGTGAGGTTAACACTTATTCAGAATAGATGTGGACAACTTTCATGATTTTTCTTCCAGATGTAGCTCATGCTCACAAATATTCGATAATACAAATGACCCTGTCATAGGGCTAAGCTGCTTACATGTTCTTCACACTCTATGTTTGCTTCAAAGTTTGCAAAGATATCCATCTGCACAGAGATTGTAATGGACTCCATCACCGAATGAGAGCACCCATTGTTTTAATAAAACTACTCGAAGCACAGAGAAGATGCTTAATAGAAAATATAGAGCAATTGAAGAAGACGTAGATGCAACACTGACTTTTGCAACTCATTTAAAGCATCCCTGAACTTAAATGAAGAATCTTGAAGATCAGAAAGAGGGAAGGAAGTACATTTTTGCAATTTTGAAAGCCAGTTTCAAAATAGAGATTTCGGTGGCTTAGGCAAGCTTTCATAGTAGTTTTTAGCCACCGAAAGCAGACCTTTCGGTGGCTTACATGTTAAGATTTCTGGCTCTTTAGCCACCGAAAGCGCAGAGAAGGGAAGGGTGCTATTCTTTTTGCACAGATCTAAGTTTTGTGGTCCCAGGTTTCGTGGAGATGGGTTATTAGAAAAGATAATAATTTCAATATTTCAAATCATTATCCTTTCTCGGTATTAGAGGAAGAATACAAAGTGAGACGATTAAAATCCCTTTGCTAGTTTTGGTCAAAGATCTCCTAAGCTATCAAAGGAAGATTTCCAATGCTTTGTCATCACCTTTAAGGCTGTTGAAGATGCCAGATATTGTTGTAGTTGTCAAAGATTGCTGAAGATCACAGATTATAATTAGGATTTGATTCCTTTAAGTTAGGATCTAATCTTATGATTTGAAAACTATTTTGACTTTGTTATATTATTAGTATTTTAGATCCATTTTAATAAGATCTTAAAGTTTGTTGTAAAAGCTATAAAAGCCAAGGATTCAGTCCTTAGGGAGAGGTTTGAGTCTGGAGACTAGACCATGCTGATATTGTACTAAGACCTTTTACATATAATACAGATCACATGTTCCTTTCACTGTTTATGTCAGATTATCATCTTCTCTCTTTTTCTGTGCTTAACTGATTAATGTTGTTTAAGTTTATCTAGTTGCAAATAACTGTCATATCATTGATCAACTCATAAACATTGATTTAATAAGTAATTTGTGCTATATTTATTCAACCCATCACACATCTGATCTGGTTGATAGATATAGAATTTCTTCACCCACCACTCAGTTACTCATTCTATTATACACTTTTGAAAGAATTGTCTCATCTAATTATATTACTAAGTGTCTTAATTGTGAGCCAGTAGTTTATGTGTCCCATTTGATCCAACCTACACAAAAAACCAAAACATATTTTAAGTTACCAGGCTTCTTCTACCTACAACCTTAGAAGGACTCCTGGAGTGATAACAAATTGGCGTCATTTCCGGGGAGAGGAGATTGAAGATCAACTTCCTTGGGACATGACATAGCTCTAGCTTTGATGATAGACAAAGCCTGAACATTTTCTTGGTTGTAATCATTTATCTGGTGAATCCATGAAGGACAAATTCAATGGCAACTCCATTGTTCAAAAATCTATTGGCGACTCCACTGGTATGAAATGAACAAGAGGTATGCATTTTGCAATTTCTCAAGTATTTCTAGTTACCCTCATCCATTACCTAGTAGAGATGAATGGGAAAATAGTCTTCCCAGATTTCAAGGAGAAGTGTGGGAAGTGCCAGCTAAACACTTGCTGGATTTCCATGACTTTATTCATCGGGTTGAAATTATACATGAGGATGTTCAATTTAAGATTTTCAGGTATTCATTAAAGGGTTTTTCTCTTAACTGGTGCCGGTCTCTTCCAAATGCAAGTATCAGTTATTTGGCAAATTTTCATGCTTCCTTTCATTTGTTTTGAAAAGACATATTTTCAGCTGACCTTCTATATCCTAAATGTTGTCGTGATTTTAATTTATTGAGTAAAGATCCAAACATTCGTGAAGACTTTGCTACAGCAGAAGATATCTCTCATCATGATCAAGAGATTGTTGATCCACATTATAACAACCATGGTGATGCTTTTGACATTGTATTAAATGCATCTATTAAAGATGGTTGTCATGAAGATCAGATTGTTTCTTTTGAAAAATTTAAAGATGATGATCAGATTGACAGATCAATAGGTGAAAGTTTCAGATCTGTAGTAAATACTGAGGGTAGTCCACAATTTCCATATTTGCAGATCAAGGAAAGTTGCAGTAACTATGTGGAACAAGGTGATATTTTTCCAGATTTGTTTTAGGATTTTATTGTTGATACTTTTATACAAAAAGATTCATCTCTGTCATTAGGATCTTATCTTGATGCTCCTATATTCGACCAATACAGTGATAAGGAATAATATTTTGAGATTTGTGAAGGCTTGTTGTTTACTAGAATTCCATCTAGTTCTACTTTTCAGTAGGGAGATGATCATAAATGTGTGCATGTTGTGGTTGATGCTAGTTATGAATCTGTTGATCAAAATTGCAGTGAATATCAAAATTCCAATGATATATCTTGCAAAAATATCATTGTTGGAGAGGGTGATCAATTTTTTTTTCATGACACATTTTCTCAGACTCATATTTCATTTAATCATTATCAAGACAATGATGTAAAAGATAAAGAACATAGTTTTTATTTTCTTTCAAAAACTGTCAGCTGTGATAGGCTAGCATATCATCATGATGAATTCAAATTACAGAGATACGGTGAAGGGACGCAGAAAGGTTTAGATCATCACTTGAGCTTGCATTTTCATCCGACAGAGGAAGAACAATCCAAATTTAGCATTGACATCAGTGAAAGCAAGCAGCAGCAACATTTTAGTTTTCAGTTGGGATAGCAGAAATACTATCAAAGAAGACATCTGTTTACAAGCAGAGAGACATTCATACAAGGACAATCAATTTTTGTGAATCAGAATGCTTCTGATCTTGTTTTCAGAGACCCGGTGGCAGCTTTGATGGAGTTGTATATTTCAGATCCTCTAAAAATTTCAGATTTTGTTTACTCATTAGTATTCACTAGTGAGTATGCCTTTTAGAAAGTTTATTTATCATTGTTGATATATTTCAGTTACTTTCTATTATGTAGTTATAGAGATAAGGTCATCTCAATTTTGAGGTTGCTCCAATGGTTGTTATGGAAGCCTATGTATACATGACCAATTTTCAGATTTGGTTAGTGTAGGAGTAGGCAACTAAATAAGCTCTTCATACGAGCAGCTAGATATTTTTCAGTTGATTAATTTCATGAATAAACAAGTAGGCTAGAAGCAGGTTGCCACCATGCTACAGTTTTTCACGTGATCAATTAAAAGGCTACAGGTTTTCACATGATCAATTAAAAGGCTAGATGATTCCATTCCCAATGCTAAAGGCGACTGAAACTACTAGGTTCATGGAAACCTCGCAGGGAGGTATCCATCCCAGTTGGAGCCAGAGGTTAGCGATCAAAAAATACAATGGTATTTTTTAGAATGTTTTCATCATTTTTACTTAATACGCTCATTTCTCAGTTTTCTGGCCACTGTCATAATCTCCAAATACTTTATCAAAGCTCCTATTGATCAATTTTGCCCAAACTCTCTGGCTTCGCTCTCTTGACCTGCAAATAAAATATTTCCCTCTTGACCTAGTCTATTCTTTTGATTTTGATATATTCCTAGTTTTCATTGAGTTTCATTAAAAGTGGTGTGTTCTTTAAAGTGCCTAAGTCACACTACAAATCAAATCTAGTGCATATGCCTAAAACTACATATTGCATAAATCCATTGCATATGCCTAAGTCTAAAGTCTCTAAATCCATGTCAAGCCACAGGCCTAAGCTAACAATATACCGAACTCCTTCTAGGCCTAAGTCTACAGGCCTCTCGGGTTTTATGACTTTAAACAAAAGTTTTGGGGGCCCACAGCTACATGCCCAGGCCACGAGTTAATTCACAAGTCGACAAACAAATCCAGGTTATGAGTCAAGCCACACAACTACCAAGCTCAAGGTGCCATGAGGAAGCAACCACGAGGAGAAATGAACCACGTATTAGAGCTTGCAGGTGTCGAATATGTTTCATGAACGCAGAGAAAGTGCTTTCCAAACAACTATTGCAATCCATTCACTTTGTTGCCATTCATTGGATTCATGACTGTTGCACTATGTCACATACCGAAGCTACTTACAGTTGTGGATCTTTCACATATATCCTTTGAATTTGAGCTCATCAAACCGCATCCTTTCAAATATTGGTTCAGAATACCGCAAAGTCATCAAGAAAGGCATTATTTCTTTCTTGTCCATTAATGTGAACAGGTTCACTCAGGTTTAAAAGGTTAAAATTGCTCCATACTCCTGGCATCTTTACCGTATGAAAACCTTTGTTGATTCCCAAATATCGTTAAAATTATTTGATATAGTTCAGGACCAACAATTTAAAACTCCTAGCATGATTTTCGAATAATATAAACATGTAAATCTGCAGTAGGGTTTGTAAAGATGATAGAAATGTCTTCTTTGTGTTACATTTTTTCAACTCATGTCTTACATCAAGCTCAACAAGTAGAACGCTTGTATGAACAGTGAAAAAAATTAGCAAGAAGCAGTGACAGGACTGAAAGATTTCAGAGAAGCTTTTAGCATCATTGCATTGAAGCAGGGATTCAATAAGGTTAAGAATGTAAAAAGTAACAGAATCCTTGATTCTGCAAAGACCCCGACAAAAATCTCCATTCACCTAGGAAGCTCTTGAAACTCTTGTAAGTATTTGGAGTATTGGTTAAAAATTGCAGGGAGAAGATATAGATTTTTGAAGAATAACATAAAGAGTAAGAGAGCAAAAAGCAAGCAGTGACTTGGCTTGGTTTTCAGGGAGAAGTTGCTTATGAAGATGACATTGCACACAAGCATGGTGTGGTGTTAATCTTAAGTGAGTATCTACAATGTATCACTTCTCACTTTGACTAATTGTGAGCTGCATACCTGTGAGAAAACATGAAATCGTTCTATTTCGATGGGGTTTATCTATGTTCCATTTTGCTTGTTTAGAGGAATAAATAAAGCTACAGTATGAAGATATTCAAAGGATGCCTAAGGATAGAACAACTGATAATGTATATTATGTATGCTTTCCTGAACATAGCACATGTGAGGTTAACACTTATTCGGAATAGATGTGGACAACTTTCGAGAATTTTCTTCCAAATGTAGCCCATGCTCACAAATATTCGATAATACAAATGACCCTGTCATCTGGCTAAGCTTCTTACATATTCTACACACTCGATGTTTGCTTCAAAGTTTGCAAATATCTCCATCTACACAGAGATTGTAATGGACTCCATCATCCAATGAGAGCACCCATTGTTTTAATAAAACTACTCGAAGCACAAAGAAGATGCTTAATATAAGATATAGAGCAATTAAAGAAAGACAGAGATGCAACACTAACTTTTGCAACTCATTTAAAGAAGCCCTAAACTTAAATGAAGAATCTTGAAGATAAGAAAGAGGGAAGGAAATACATTTTTGCAATTTTGAAAGCCAGTTTCAAAACAGAGCTTTCAGTGGCTTAGGCAAGCTTTCACAGTTGTTTTTAGCCACCGAAAGAAGAGCTTTCGATGGCTTACAGGTTAATATTTTTGGCTCTTTAGCCATTGAAAGTGTAGGGAAGGGCATAGTGCTATTCTTTTTGCGCAGATATAAGTTTTGTGGTCCCAGGTTGCATGGAGATGGTTTATTAGAAAAGATAATAATTTCAAGATTTCAAATCATTATCCTTTCTCGGTATTAGAGGCAGAATACAAAGTGAGAAGATTAAAATTCCTTTGCTATTTTTGGTCAAAGATCTCCTAAGTTGTCAAAGGAAGATTTACAGTGCTTTGTCATCACCTTTAAGGCTGTTGAAGATGCCATATATTGTTGTAGCTGTCGAAGATTGTTGAATATCACAGATTATAATTAGGATTTGATTCCTTTAAGTTAGGATCTAATCTTATGATTTGAAAACGATTTTGAATTTGTTCTATTATTAGTATTTTAGATCCATTTTAATAGGATCTTAAAGTTTGTTGTAAAGGCTATAAAAGACAAGGATTAAGTCCTTAGGGAGAGGTTCGAGTCTAGAGACTAGACCATGATGATATTCTACTGAGGCCTTTTACATATAATACAGATCACAAGTTCTTTTCATTGTTTATGTCATATTATCATCTTCTCTCTTTTTTTGTGCTTCACTGATTACTGTTGTCTAAGTTTATCTAGTTGCAAATGACTACCATCTCATTGGTCAACTCATAAACACTAATTTAATAAGTAATTTGTGCTATATTTATTTAGCCCATCACACATCTGATCTAGTTGATAGATATAGACTTTCTTCACCCACCACTCAGTTACTCATTTGATTATACACTTTTGAAATCATTGTCTCATTTGATTATATTACTAAGTGTCTTAAGTGTGAGCCAATATTTTATGTGTCCCATTTGATCCAACCTACACAGAAAACCAAAACATATTTTAAGTTTACCAGGCTTCTTCTACCTACAACCTTAGAAGGACTCATGGAGTGATAACACACTCATCACTTCACTTTATTATTTAAATTACCTTCTAACCATCTTAACCCACTTTCCTTATTTTAGGGCTAACCCACTTCTAACCACTTGTTCACTTAGTAATTTATCCATTAACTTTATTATTTAAATAATTTCTTTTGTATCCACTTTAACATATAATACACTCATCACTTCACTTTATTATTTAAATAATTTCTTCTTTGCAACCACTTTGACTACTTTGACCTTTTGCGGCTTCTAGATCACTCATGAGGGTTCTCCAACTTCACATGGCCATAACTCTCTAACTATGAGGAGTTATGTGACGTTCCACATACCACTGGAAATGGCATGACATGTGCTATCCATATAGAATATTATTACCTGCAAATATATCAAAACTCATACCATTATCCATAAAAAAACTTGGGTCCATTACCCAACCCTTTGTGCTACCGGAATTTCTTCAAGGGTTGACATCAATGACAACCAACCCAATTAATCAACAATGGGAACATTATAATCCACTACCAATCTCCAATATTAATAATTTCTTCCCTTTAATAATATTCTTTGTAGTTTTTACAATATCCTCCTCTTTTCAACTACAATATTTTTTGCATTCCTTTCTCTACATACTCTATCTTGTTTTCCAACTTTTCTTCAGTTACCTCTCTAAAATATTTGCAGCTATAATGTTGTGTCAAGTCTCTAATTCTCTCCATATTTATCCATCTATAACTCAACCTATCCTTGATTTCTTCAACTAATTATCCCTAGATGAAAAACACACATGGAACCTATACAAAGCATGTCTCACATCACATGACCAATAAATTAGCCATGTCCCATTAGAGACCTTCTATTTCTTCTCTCTTACACTTCACAATGTTGCCAATGAGTCTTTCTCTGCTTGAAACCACACAGAATGAAACCTCTACTCAATTTAAAATTGCATACCCAATGACAGAGTGATCTTGTGGAATATTCACTTACATAGGGACAATGTTCTCTAATATTCACTTCCCTTAGGCTCACTTTCCTCTTCAAAAAGCTCATATTTCTTCTATTTTTTATCTTTCTTTAACAACTTCTTATCCAAGGACTAGTATCTCATTTAAGCAATGTTCATTCTTTATTTTTGCATCCTCTTGCATGGACACATATTTTGTTTAGGTATTCTTCATCATTTGTCATTTACAATGTCATTCTCTTTATTTCTACAATTTTATCTTACAAATATGTCTTATGTCTCCTTGCATATTTAAATATGCTCCATTCTCATATCTTGTTTTCAACATCCTTCATATTCAACATTTTTCATCAATAACTCACCATAAACAAGTACCTCTTCTTATTCATGAGGTATTCAAGATATTAGCTTTTGAGGTTACTTTGAAAGTGTTTACACCATGTTTGGGGGTACTTCATGAGATTTGGGGAACATGGTGTATGATAAACCCCTTGATGGTATGTGTGTTGGATCATGTTGTCATTGATGCCAATGGTTTGATTGATTGATGTCATTAATTGATGTCAAGTGATGGATTGTTTGATAGGCTTGATTGATTCATGATTGATGAACAATGTAAATGACTTATCATTAATGGGAATGATAGATTTCAAAGTGGAAACTAGTTGATAAAGATGGATCATTTATATGATGCATAGATGAATATGGATCAATGAGTTGTCATTGATACATGATGATGCATAGTTTGTTTGATAAAAATATGAATCATTATTGTCTTATCATGATTGATAATGTGCACAAATGGATGAACTCCAAAGTGGTCCCCTTATGGTGAAATCCCTCACGGGAAGACGCTTTGCGGATTGAGTTATCCTAGAAGAATGGTTGGAGGACCCATGATTGTATGTGGAATAATGAGATGAACATCAATGAAGTTGTTGATGAAACTATCCTAGATGGATAGTTCTTGTCATTCCATTTCCGGTGGTATGTGGAATGTCACATCACTCCTCACGGTTTGAGAGTTATGGCCCTATGAAGTTGAAGGACCCCCATATGTTGGCTTGAAGCCCCAAATGGTCAAAGAAGTCAAAGTGCCCTAAAAGAAGAAATCATTATTTAAATGATAAAGT